>MU673176.1:123654-143842 GCA_026770625.1 Nicotiana glauca
CACATAATCAATATTTACTACATAATAATTAATTAATCTAAATTGATATTAAGCTATCATGTACAAATTAATCACAATCACCAAACTAGTTGACCTATCAATTAAGCACATGCGTAACTAAAACTATAACATTAATCGATTAAACTTCAAGTAGAACAAAATCAAATAATTATTCAGAAAGCTAAATTATTTTCAATTATTAATCTAAGCATGCTATCAAACTAATAATTAACAAACTAAGACATGAATTAGAAACTATAATGAATGAAGAAAAGAAGTAGAGGATTACCATGTGAAAACTGTTGACCTGAAAGAAAAGAATTTCAGACGATGACCAACAACGCCACACAAGCATTGGATTACGCTTGAGGGTGTAACTAATGCTATATGCGACGATGTTAGACATAATTCGGTCAAATTCAAAGGACTCTCAACAGTTCTATCCTGTCAATGGTGAATTGACCGGCAGCCGGCGACCTTGAAATGAGACAAAACCAATGGAAACATATAACACTAAATGGGATAAGTTGATTGGTGTTGGTTTTAAGCCTAAACAAATCGGGATATTAGAAAAAATCAAAAAAGGGGTGGATTTAGATTTTGGGATTTCCTAGACTTAAAGATTAAGAGATTCTGGAGGTTTTTTTTTTTAAAGAAATAACAAAGGGATATGGGATGAGAAGGAGGTGGGGATTGTGGGGTGAAGATTTTGGGGAGATTGGGGTTGTTTGAAGCGGCACCGCTGGCAAAGGATCTTAGGGAGGCTAGGGTTTGGGAGGGGATTTGGGAGGGATGAAGGAGATGAGAGTGAAGTATTTACTTAGGGTTTGGGGAAGGGGGAGGGGAGGGGGGTTCGCGGTGTGACGACCCGACCCGTCGTCTCATGTGCTACTGCTCTGTTTTTCCCGTTTATTGCTTCTTAATATTTTATCATCGGTATGTGGTGTGTGAGAGTTAATTTGGATTGGTTTTGATAAGAAATGAGGCACTTAGTCTCTTTAAGGAAGGCTTAAGTTGGAAAAGTCAACCGAACATTGACTTATGAGTTAGAGGGCTCAAATAAGATTTTCGGTGATTCGGTTAGCTTTGGGGGATGATTTGTGACTTAGGAGCGTGGCCGGAAGTGATTTTTGAGGTCCGGTGTAGAATTAGGCTTGAATTGGCGAAGTTAGTATTTTGGCAAATTCCGGTTGATGGATGAGATTTTGATCCGAGGGTCAGATAGAATTCCGAGAGTTTTTGTGGCTTCGTTGGGTGATTTTGGATATGTGTGCAAATTTTTAGGTCATTCGAACATCGTTTGGTCGGGTTTTTTATCGAATGCGTGTTTCGAAAGTTTTTAAAGAACTTCGGCGTGAATCCGATGAGAATTGATGATTTTAGTATTGGTTGATGTGTTGTGATGATTGGAACAAGTTTGGTTAATGTTTTAAGGCACGTTGGTGCTTTCGGTTGAGGTCCCGGGGGCCTCGGGGTGAATTCGGGTGGTTAAAAGGAAGGTTTTTGGAGTTAATTGCAGGTTCAAATTTGCTGGTATCTGTTGGTTTCGTACCTGCGGTTATTGGACCGCAGGTGCCGTTTCGCTGAAGCGGTTTGAGGAGCGCAGAAGCGGAAGTCTTGGCCCTTTCCAGATTTTGTAGGAGCACAAAGAGTACCGTATAAGCGGTCCCGCAGAAGCGAGCTGGGCCTCATAGAAGCGAAAATAAGAATCCTGGTTAGGTTCCGCAGAAGCGGAATAATGGACCGCATAGGCGGTCCCGCTGAAGCGAAGCAGGGACCGCAAAAGCGGTAGGGGCCTTAAGTAAAAAGTTCACAAAAGCGGGCATGTACCGCATATGCGGAAGTCGCAGAAGCGGTGATTTGTGCGTAGAAGAGAAAATGCCTGGCAGTTAAGTAAAATTAATCTTCTTTGCGAATTTTTGAGAGAACACAACATTTCCACTTTGGACTAAGAGGGTTTTGGCTGATTTTGAAGAGAGTTTCGAAGGCTTTCATTAGGTATGGATTCTTGGACTTAGAATACATTATTACGGTGTAAAATCATGGATTAACACTGAAAACCCAAGGAATTAAAGGTTAAAAATTGAGGTTATGGCTTGAAACTTAAGAGAGTTAAACTAGGGAGTTGAGAGGTCAAATGGACTCCGATTCTTGTGAATTTGATATGTATAGACTCGTGGCGAGATGAGGAACATTTGGTATAAAAATTTCTGACTTTCGAGAAGTGGGCCCGGGGCTCGGGTTTTGCTAGTTTTGAGATTTTTGCTATTTCTCGATTGTTTTCGATTGGGTATTATTCCCTTAGCATATTGTGATGTATTCGCTCTGATTTTTGTTAGATTCGACGAGCGTGGAGGCTGATTTGAGGGGCAAAGGCATCGCGAGCTAGAGATTTCACCGGTTCGAGGTGAGTAATATTTGTAAATGATATCCTGAGGTTTTGAAACCTCGGATTTGCACATCGTAGTGCTGTATTGAGGTGACTTGCACGCCGGATAGCGAGCGTGGGGTAGAGCACCGTTGGGGATTGTGACTTGGTTCGTCTCGATTGATGAAATTACTACGTATTTGACTGAAACTACTTGTTATCATCATGATTAGGGCTGATTGCCATGTTTTAGGCTTCGTGCCGATTATTTGAATCTTTTAGGGATTATTATCACTGTTTACATTCTACTTAGCATGTTAAATGATTTCAGTCCTGATTTAAAACACTGTTTTGAAATGTTTAGTCATACTTCTAAGGTTTTAAAAACTTAAACTATATTTCTAACGTTTGGAGCTGAGAATTATTACTTGACATTGCCCTAGTGAGTCACATGCATATTCTGGACTGATGATGGATTGGGATGCACGCCGCAGCAGTGTGATATTGATATTGCGCTTGGGCTGTAGGAGCCCCTCCGGAGTCTGAACCCCCACAGTGAGCGCGGGTACCCAAACGAATCGGGCTGTACGCCGCAGCGGTCATGTGCATTGCATTGCATTCATGCATTGGTTCCTATTTGTATTACGTGTCTTGACATTTAGCACTCTCATATCATTGGCATCCATGCTACTTCTTGCACTGTTTATCAGATACCCTGGTGTTATTTGTTGGTGGAGTGTTGTGCCCGAGGGGCTGACTTATGTACTGACTTGCACTATCTGATATCGCATTCATATGCTTGATCGTTGGAAGAGGATATTTTCAAAAGAGGTTTTTAGCTGAACCAGATATTTCTAAAGGATTTTCACGGTTTTACTATTTTCTCAAAGGGTCGTAATGTCCTATATAGCATGATGGAGTGCTCTAACGTGATTTCTTGTCGCTTAGTTATTATTTACTCTTATTACTCATTGAGTTGGAGTACTCAATTTACTCCCTGCACCTCACGTGCAGTTGCAGGTATTGTTTACCTGGAAGCGGGTTAATAGCTGATTGAAGGTATTACTACTGTAGTGGGCAAGGTGACCGCCAGCGTTCGCGGCACCGGACATCATCTTTTGATTCCAGATTTTATTTTGTATATTATCATTGGCCCAGTAGTTGTGTTCAGTCTTCTTTAGATGCTTGTGACTTGTGACACCCCTGTCGGGTTGTGTTGGGTTGTAGATATCGATTATTATTTTCATTAAGTTGTATTTATCTATTTATTTATGTTTAATAATTTTGAAAGGGATGTCGTTGTTTTGTTGGCTGGCCTTGTCTTCATGAGAGGCGTCATCACGACCAGGTTGGAAATTGGGTCGTGACAAGTTGGTATCAGAGCCTAGGTTACTAGGTCTCACGAGTCATGAACAGGTGTAGTAGAGTATCGCGGATCAGTACAGAGACGTCTGTATTTATCCTCGAGAGGCTGCAGAACCTCTAGGAAAACTTCACTTTCTTGGAATTCTTATCCTGCGTACTTGATTCAGCTTGAGGTATAACTCTTGAAATTCCTTCCACACGTCTGTATGCGCACGTGAGCGCTCAGTATTGTATGTGCCTTGATGGCTTGTGATTCCTCGATCAAGGGGCGAGATGTGATCTCCATGAGTTTGATGTTGGGCCAGTCTGGAGGACTTGAGGCCGGATCTTTGCCTATGGCTTGAGCACCGAGGTGCTGATTGTGTGAGCAAGTATTTTGAACTTATATGTTCGGTATTGTCCCTATTAGCCAGAATGGCGGTTGGATATCCATGGGATGAGTATGTTAGTACTTCGAGATGTATCTATATGACTTGATAGTGACGAAGAAGTCTGCTAGATAATAGATGAACTATTAAGTGTTCGTTTCCTAATGTGATTTGTTGTGTAGCCCCAATTTATAGGCTCGTGGAGAATATTCTTGTATCTCCTAGTTGGAAAGTAAAGTGCAATACTTGTGTCGGTATGAGTTCAGACTCAGGAAGACTAAATTGGTTGTATTATGTGTATGACGGTGGGAGGTGTGCTAAAATACTAAATTGAGGCGAAGCAGGTGGGTTATCTCCTGCGGAGTGTTCTTGAGTGGTATGATCCTTATGTGTCCGTTAGAAGATCACATGTGTAATTGAAGGTTACGTGTTGTAATTTGAAAATTTGGGTCGCTTAAGAGAGTGGACTCAGCTGATGTGGGGATGAATGCGAGGTTTGTAGAGGATTTCAGTACCAGATGATCTGTGTTTTCATAAACTAGTAGATGATTTGAGTTTAATCTCACTATAATATTGTGGCATCATTAGAGTAAAAGTATTATGGATTATTAAATGTCTCCTGACAGATGGCTTCGAGCCAAGTTGGGGAGGTTGCTGTTGATTAGCTGATCGCACGGTTATGTGCTATGTTGGTTCCGTTTCGAGGTATGCTGGCGGATTAGTCCTGGTTGAAGAATTGACCCGAGGATGGCATGAGTGAAGCAAAATTTTGATAAAGGTTATATGGTGCTTCGTAGATGTGAGAAATAATAGGATGTCTTGAGTTGTTGTTGATAAAGAATATTCAGTGTATAGAGAAGGAAGATGTTCATTTGTATTGGAATGAGATCATATCCTGCGGTGTCAGAGTGCTAATAAGGCACGAGTGGTTCTGTTCGTTAAGTCAGGTAATTTTTCAGTTTGAATAAGAGTGAATGACTCTCGAGAATGGTTTTAATGTGTTCAAGATTTACATGAGATAGTCAGGTGTCTTAAGGTTGTGTATGTGGTTAGAGATTGTGTTTTTATTGGGAAAGGTCAAGGCTTGTGGTATTTTATGTTGATTATGGGATCCTATGTATCGGTACCTGGAAAGTCAAGGTAACGAATTCAAATTCGCAGGAAGTTCTTCGGAGTAAAGTATTCTGGAATGTGGTAGTTCTGGGCATGGTTGAGAGAGTATTCAGTGGCCTATGGGTCTTAGACAGGGTGGTCTTATGTTCGAATCTCCTATGGTGAGCCTGGTTTGAGGCATTGTGATGCTATCGCGAGGGAGAGATATCAAGTTAATGATGAATTAGAAGGGAAATTTGATAGACGGAATAGCTTGATGGTAGACCGAACCGGAATGGTAAAGATATGATTAATTCTTTGTGTGTGTTCGAGGCAATGAGTTCGTACAGGTATTTTGCAGCAAAGCTCTTGAGTTCTGACAGCTTGTTTAGCTTGGCCTAGTTAGAAGGATTCAGTCCTGACAGTTTAGCTTGTACAAATGGAATTAGCAGAGATGTTCTTGTTGGGTTTTACCGAAGTTTGAAGATGAGTATATTTTCTATGGGTATGCGAGGCATGGAGTGTGTAATGATTTTTCTTCTAAATGGGATCAATGAAAGTTCTTGACTACTTGAGTGCGTCGATATCTGCAGCATGGAAGGGAGATAAAAGTTCTCATGTTATCCTAGTGTGGTATGGTATATGTGATATGTTGTGGAGGATTGGGATTTGTGTGTGTAAGGTTCGGTTCAGTTCGGAATAGAAAGTCATTAAATTCTTAAGCAGTACGGGCAGCTGCGGGTGATTTAAGAATCGATCTTCAGATGATTAAGGAAAGTGGTACTGCTATTCTAGTGATTTGACGGGGGGTATATGTTCAGGAAAAGGGGAAGGTGATGTATACTGATAATACTTTGGTGGTATTGCGGCATTTTCTTGTTGGATTGACTGTTGATATTTGAGTTTGTTGATGGCACGGGGAAATTTTAGAATATATCTCGTGGAATGAATGGGTACTTGATGTGTGATATGTATTCATACGGTGGAATTTGGGATCAGGTACAGTGATTCGTGTGCTATATGGAGTTGGAGACTGGGAGTTCTCAGGTACAGACTATATGGTGGTTGTGGATCGTGTGTATTGGCACCGTTTAGCAGCTATTGGGATTTGGAGACCCGAGTGGATCTTTCTTTGCTTGGTATTTTAGATTGTGGATATAATGTTAGGGTGTAGACTGATTGTCTCAGTTTTGGGTCATTCTAGACTATTGTGCTATGGGTTGTGTCAGAAAATGCCACAGGTTGCGTGGAAGAGTGCATCGGATTATGTTTTAACATGGTGGTTTGTATTCCAAAGACCAGCGGATGGCTGGGAAGGATTGCTTTCCTTAATTGGTCCTTTGTGGCAAATATCAATGTAGAGTTTTCTACCATTGATTCAGTTCCAGTATTGAGGGACTCTTTTCGGATGCGTTTCTTGTGGCCGGGCATGTTGCCGGGCGAGATTGTGGATTTCGGTATTTATTTGGTGCCGGGCACCTTATCGTACGGCTCCGAAAGGAGTTATAGTAGTGGAAGGAACAGTTTCAGGCTTCTTGGTATTGAGTTCGTTGGCAGGCCGATGTGGCTACGTATTTAGCTTGAGCTAACTTGGTTAGTCACGAGTTGTATTGTTGAGGGACATGTTGATTCGATCATTATTGAACTTAATAGTGATTTGGGGAGATCTATGAGTTGCTTTCTGTGCTGTAAGATGTTATGGTTTGTTGGTTATGGGCTCATGTGGCGTGGTTCTATTGAGGATTCATAGAGGAAGTCGAACGGGAAGATTAATTGAGTGTTGCTTGGTAAATGGAGAGTTGGTTATGGCCTATCGGGTTGCGTGTCGTATGTTATTTGTTTCACCGTGGGTGTAATGGATTGCTTTGGTTCCAGACATCAAATTGTGCGTGGCTGTCGATTTTGAGCAAAGTGACTTGAGGTGTTTCATATGTAACAGAGTTTGGATAGGATCGCGTGTTGTAGCGAGGCTACATGGAGTTATGACCTTTCGGGGTAGATTCATGTGTTCTATTTTATGATGTGAGACGGGGTCTCATCCTGGTATTGTGATGGTACTGATGAGCTTGAGGTACAACTCTTTCGTTTGAGCTATTTGTCATGATTTGAGTATGTACAGACCGTTTCTTACTGGTGCGCGTATTATGCAAGTGTGGCTTAGGCCGGTGTTGAGGTGTCATATCACCAGAGTGGTGTGTTAGATTCGAGGTGATCGTTCGAGTCATTAATGAATACGAACGGATTTGATTTCAGCTTATTGGAAGGATAATATCGAGGTTCGGCTCAGAATATGCTATGGTATTAGTCTAAAAGTAAGTGGCTTCATGGATGGTTGATCTAAGAAATGGTTACGATTTATCGCGTGTTTTATCTATCGTTAGCAGTATATGAAAGTGTTGGAATAAGATTTTAGCTAATAAGAGGTTTTCTTTCGGTATTTGGGTATTGTGGGCAACTGTTGTGAATAGAGACTATCGTTTCGAGTGTTGGATTGTGTGGTATGTTGTATGATTTCACCTGAGGTTGCAGGTGAGGGTTATTACAGCTGGTTCGGGTTTATTCTGGGTATGATTTCGAAAAGTGCAATGTGGTTCTACGGTTTATGGTCTAGATGGACTGTGAAATTTCAGCTGTATTATATTATCGGACCTATGTGAGATAGGGTGACGTGGGATCACCCCGGTTATATGCTTGGTAAGGTCATTCAGCTATTGGTTGGCTTCTAGTACAACTCTGGGTACGCTCGAGGACTAGCGATTGCTTAAGTTGGGAAGGATGTGACGACCCGACCCGTCGTCTCATATGTTACTGCTCCGTTTTTCCCGTTTATTGCTTCTTAATATTTCATTATCATTATGTGGTGTGTGAGAGTTGATTTGGATTGGTCTTGATAAGAAATGAGGCACTTAGTCTCTTTAAGGAAGGCTTAAGTTGGAAAAGTCAACTGGACGTTGACTTATGAGTTAGAGGACTCGGATGTGATTTTCGATGATTCGGTTAGCTTCGGGGGATGATTTGTGACTTAGGAGCGTGGCCGGAAGTGATTTTTGAGGTCCGGTGTAGAATTAGGCTTGAATTGGCGAAGTTAGTATTTTGGCAAATTCCGGTTGATGGGTGAGATTTTGATCCGAGGGTCGGAATGGAATTTTGATAGTTGTTATGGCTTCGTTGGGTGATTTTGGATATGTGTGCAAATTTTCAGGTCATTCGGACATCGTGTGGTCGGGTTTTTGATCGAATGCGTGTTTCGAAAGTTTTTAAAGAACTTAGGCGTGAATCCGATGAGAATTGATGATTTTAGTGTTGGTTGATGTGTTGTGATGATTGGAACAAGTTTGGGTAATGTTTTAAGGCACGTTGGTGCTTTTGGTTGAGGTCCCGGAGGCCTCGGGGTGAATTCGGGTGGTTAAACGGAATATTTTTGGAGTTAATTGCAGGTTCAAATTTGCTGGTATCTGTTGGTTTTTCACCTGCGGTTATTGGACCGCAGGTGCGGTTTCGCTGAAGCGGTTTGAGGAGCGCAGAAGCGGAAGTCTTGGCCCTTACCAGATTCCACAGGAGCCGAAAGAGAACCGCATAAGCGGTCCCGCAGAAGCGAGCTGGGCCTCGCAGAAGCGAAAATAGGAATCCTGGTTAGGTTCCGCAAAAGCGGAATAATAGACCGCATAGGCGGTCCCGCTGAAGTGAAGCGGGGACCGCAGAAGCGGTAGGTGCCTTAAGTGAAAAGTCCGTAAAAGTGGGCATGTACCGCATATGCGGAAGTCGCAGAAGCGGTGATTTATGCGCAGAAGCGAAAATGCCTGGCAGTTAAGTGAAATTAATCTTCTTCGCGAATTTTTGAGAGAACACAACANTAGGTTAGAGCTTGAAACTTAAGAGAGTTAGGTCAAATGGACTCTGATTCTTGTGAATTTGATATGTATAGACTCGTGGCAAAATGAGGAACATTTTGGTATAAAAATTTCTGACTTTCGAGAAGTGGGCCCGGGGCTCGGGTTTTGTTAGTTTTGAAATTTTTGCTATTTCTCGATTGTTTTCGATTGGGTATTATTCTCTTAGCATATTGTGATATATTCGCTCTGATTTTTGTTAGATTCGACACGCGTGGAGGCCGATTTGAGGGGCAAAGGCATCGCGAGCTAGAGATTTCACCGGTTCGAGGTGAGTAATACTTGTAAATGATATCCTGAGGGTTTGAAACCCCGGATTTGCACATCGTAGTGCTGTATTGAGGTGACTTGCACGCCGGATAGCGAGCGTGGGGTAGAGCATCATTGGGGATTGTGACTTGGTCCGTCCCGATTGATGAAATTACTACGTATTTGACTGAAACTACTTGTTATCATCATGATTTTGGCTGATTGCCATGTTTTGGGCTTCGTGCCGATTATTTTAATTATTTAGGGATTATTATCACTGTTTCCATGATACTTAGCATGTTAAATGATTTCAGTCCTGAGTTAAACACTGTTTTGAAATGTCTAGTCATACTTCTAAGGTTTTAAAAACTTAAACTATATTTCTAACGTTTGGAGCTGAGAACTATTACTTGACATCGCCCTAGTGGCTCACATGCATATTCTGGACTGAGGATTGATCGTGCTGCATGCCGCAGCGGTGTGATATTGATATTGCGCTTGGGCTGTAGGAGCCCCTCCGGAGTCTGAACCCCCACAGTGAGCGCGGGTACCCAAACGGATCGGGTTGTACGCCGCAACAGCCATGTGCATTGCATTGCATTCATGCATTAGTTCCTGTTTGTATTACATGTCACGACATTTAGCACTCTCATATCATTGGCATCCATGCTACTTCTTGCACTGTTTACCAGATACCTTGGTGTTATTTGTTGGTGGAGTGTTGTGCCCAAGGGACTGACTTATGTGCTGACTTGCACTATCTGATATCGCATTCGTATGCTTGATTGTTGGAAGAGGATATTTTCAAAAGAGTTTTTTAACTGAACCAGATATTTCTAAAGGATTTTCACGGTTTTACTGTTTTCTCAAAGGGTCGTATTGTCCTATATAGCATGATGTAGTGCTCTTACGTGATTTCTTGCCGCTCAGTTATTATTTACTCTTATTACTCATTGAGTTGGAGTACTCAATTTACTCCCTGCACCTCGCGTGCAGTTGCAGATATTGTTCACCCGGAAACGGGTTAATAGCTGATTGAAGGTATTACTACTTTAGTGGGCAAGGTGACCGCCAGCGTTCGCGGCACCGGACTTCATCTTTTTATTCCAGATTTTATTTTGTATATTATCATTGGCTCAGTAGTTGTGTTTAGTCTTCTTTAGATGCTCAAGACTTGTGACACCCCGGTCGGGTTTTGTTGGATTGTAGATATCGATTATTATTGTCATTAAGTTGTATTTATCTATTCATTTATGTTTAATAATTTTGAAAGGGACGTCGTTGTTTTGTTGGCTGGCCTTGTCTTCACGAGAGGCGCCATCACGGTCGGGTTGGAAATTGGGTCGTGACATGCGAGCAGTTATAAGGGAAAAGGGGAATTAGTTTGTAGCCATTAGATATACGGTAATCAATGGTGGGGATCATCCCGGATTATAACGGGGTCGTTTTATTTTAAAGTGGGGACTAGACTGGATCAGACTTTGGGATGGACTGAGAGGATTTAAGGCAAGTGGGTCGTTTAGAGTTGGCCTAGTCCGGTTTTGAAACTCAAAATGGCGTAAAAATTGCACGGGGCGCCCTATTTGGACGCCCCTCTTTAACCTGTAGCCGCTTTGTCTTTTTGTTTGCATCCGTATCCATTTTTTAAAAAACTTCAGCTTCCCTTTATAACTGAAAAACTTCAGCTCTAGAGAGCTGAAGTTTCCGGGTTACTAAACAAAAACTTCAGCTCTAGAGCTGAAGTTTTTATTTTATAACTGAAAACTTCAGCTCTAGAGCTGAAGTTTTGGGGCTACTAAACAAAAACTGCAGCTCTAAAGCTGAAGTTTCCTAGTTACAATATAGAAACTTCAGCTCTACAACTGAAGTTTTTATTTTATAACTGGCAAACTTAAGCTCTAGAGTTGAAGTTTCTGGGTTACTAAACAAAAACTTCAGCTCTAGAGTTGAAGTTTTTATTTTATAACTGGCAAACTTCAGCTGTAAATCTGAAGTTTTCCAGTACAAAAGAAAAACTTCAACTGGAAAACTGCTTAAGTTTTTATTTTATAACTGAAAAACTTAAGCTGGAAAAACTGCTTAAGTTTTTATTTTATAACTGGAAAACTTAAGCTGGAAAACTGCTTAAGTTTTTATTTTATAACTGAAAAACTTAAGCTGGAAACTGCTTAAGTTTTTATTTTATAACTGGAAAACTTAAGCTCTAGAGCTTAAGTTTTTATTTTATAACTGGAAAACTTAAGCTCTAGAGCTTAAGTTTTCCGGTTACAAAGACAAAAACTTCAGCTGAAGTTTTCCAGTACAAAAGAAAAACTTCAGCCCCATGGGCTGTTCCAGTACAAAAGAAAAACTTCAGCCCCGTGGGCTGAAGTTATGTGAAAAAACGGGTACGCTTGTAATTTTTTTTGCAAAGCGGGCACAGGTTAAAATGTGGCACAAAAAGCGAGTATAGATGCAATTGCCTCCAAAATGGCCCTTGTTTTTATTTCTTTCAATTTCAAAATTAACCCGCTATTAAGATACCAATTAACCTTTTCACAATTAAACGATTGGAACCAAATTATCTAAAAATTAACTAATGATCACAGTAATTGAATTATTAACTAAGATGTAAAGAAAAAATTACTAATGTATTTTTGTTGTGATTTTCATGTATTAATTCTAACGATTAATGAGTAATTATTTCCTAAAATGCAATTAAACCTAAAATGTCATGAAATGAAGATTTAATTTTTTTTTTATAGTGTTTCTATAATTTTAAGATATTAAATATGTAATTAAATGCAGGAAAAAAAACATTTAACAAGAAACTCCTAGAAATTCTATAAAAATTAAAAACAATTAGAAAATTTTTATTTTTTTGTGAATTTTGTAGGTGTAATTTTCGTATGGCAAATAATTACGTGCTCACATCAGTCCCTTGGAGGGTCATTCCTGTCAATCACCCTATTATGAGCAATTATATATTTATCTTTTAAGTGACTAATTAATTAAAAATATTATACATAAACTAATGCGTTTATAGAAGTTAAACTCGTCCAGAAACAAAGAATGGATCGATGGAATAACAAAAATGGAAAGAAAATGCTTATTTTTGGTATAGTCTAGTCCCCTGTATTTCGCGGGTCCGATAGGTAAAACGGTTTTTTCTCATTTCATTTTCCTCGTAAAGCAGCAAATGCCAACTTACGTAATCAAGATTCGTCCATCTTCTCCCCCCCATGAGCAATTGATTCTACCTCAGGTTTGTTACATCTTTTACCTATGTCCATAAATCTTTTAATTAATTAACATCATGTGATTATCACATAAACGTGCACGTCAAATTTATTGAATCTCAATCTGCATGCAAATCATATTGACAATACATTGTCGCTCTTATTTTTTTTCTTTTGGTTTGTGAAATGAAGGTATAATTGATCTTGTGCTCAGTGGGGATTGATTTGAAAAAACACCAAATTTAAGAAAAATGTCTGGTTTTGTTGGTGTTGTTGTATCTGATCAATGGCTTCAGAGCCAATTCACCCAAGTCGAACTCCGTGGCCTCCATTCTAAAGTATGTTTGTTATTCTGCTCTTTAATTTTTTTTACTGCTAGAAATACATTTTTTTCTTGTAATATGTTAGCTGAAATTTGGTTAAAAACAGTATGTTTCTGCGAGGAATGAATCTGGAAAGGTCACATTGGGAGATCTGCCGCACGTTATGTGCAAACTTAAGGCCTTCAAAGATATTCTTACTGAGGATGACATTAGCCACATATTAAGCGAGTCATCTTCTGATATGACTGAAGAAATCGATTTTGAATCCTTTCTTCGGGTGAGTTTTAGGCAATTTTGTCTCATATTGCAATATTTCCTCCTTCTCTAACGTTTTGTACCAATGTATTTGGTAATCGAAAGCAATGAATTACAAACTTGGCTTTAAAGAATAAGGGTCTATCGAAAACAACCTCTCTACCCTCACAAGGTAGGGGGAAGGTAAGGTCTGCGTACACCCTACCCTCCCCAGACCCCATTTGTGGGTTTACAATATGTTTGTTGTTGTTGTTGCTTTAAAGAATAGCTGAATAAATAAACTTCAAATGTCATAAAGTTCATGGTTCTCTAATTTACTCCGACATGTTTGGCTTTCATCTTCGATGCATCGATATTTCAAGGACGAGTAAAAGCAATGAGCCTATCAACCTGGCTCAAGATGAAGTTCTCTTGTACCTTACTTTTCTTTCTTGATGTGCTTCTCATAAGTTCTCTGTGTCAACTGAAGTGATGGAAAATATGTAACTATGTATATATGTGCGTGTTTTTTTATGGCTAGGCATATCTAGATTTACAAGGACGAGCTACTGCTAAACTAGGCAATACGAAATTGAAAACCTCGTCCTCTTTCCTCAAGGCCAGAACAACCACAATTCGTCACAACATTAGTGAATCTGAAAAGACTTCATATGTTGCCCACATCAATAGCTTTCTCAGAGATGACAAGTTTTTGAAGGATTATCTTCCTATTGATCCATCTACCAATGCACTTTTTGATCTGGCAAAAGACGGTGTTCTTCTATGGTAAGTGTTAAGGATGCAGCATACAATGATTCTATTTCACTTGCATGTTTGTTGATTCATTTGCTAAACCATGTAATGCAGTAAGCTTATCAATGTTGCCGTCCCTGGTACTATAGATGAACGCGCTATTAATACCAAAAAGGTTCTTAATCCATGGGAAAGGAATGAGAACCACACTCTTTGCCTCAATTCTGCAAAGGCAATCGGCTGCACGGTGGTCAATATTGGCACGCAGGATTTAGTTGAAGCAAGAGTACGTTAACATCTGCACGAGTTACTACAGTAGTTTTCGCACATTAAATTATAATAATCGATATTATAGCTGCTGAAGTTTCTTCTGTTCTTTGTTCTCTTAGCCTCATCTGGTTGTTGGGCTGATTTCTCAAATTATCAAGGTATTTTTCTTCTATATACCTTTTGGTCATGCAGCAGGAATTGTTACTCATATTCTTTTATGTTCTTGTTTTGAAATATCAGATACAACTATTAGCTGATCTCAATTTGAAGAAAACACCGCAACTTGTGGAATTGGTGGAGGACAGCAAGGTTGCTAATAGCTGATTGGTTATCCTGTTTTGGTTTTAATGCTGAAACTCCGGGTCTTTGGTAAAGTTGTTGCCATGTGACAGGAGGTCACAGGTTCAAGCCGTGGAAACAGTCTCTTGTAGAAATGCAGGGCAAGGCTAAGTACAATAGACCCTTGTGGTCCGGACATTCCCCGAACCCCGCGCATAGCAGGAGCTTAGTGCATCGTGTTGCCCTTTGTTCTAACGCTGCACCTTGAAATTCATGCTAGATTAAATTTTAGCTGTAAAATTTGCAGGATGTGGAGGAGCTGTTGGGTTTACCTCCGGAAAAGGTTTTACTAAAATGGATGAACTTCCATCTAAAGAAAGCAGGCTATACGAAGCAAGTCAATAATTTTTCATCTGATTTAAAGGTGAGATAGGTCTAAAAGTTCGATATCAAATTAACTTTTCAGGAAATGGTAGCATTACATTTCAAAGGAGATTTTTCATTTCCTAGACATGAAGTTTACACTTGCACTGCAGGACGGAGAGGCCTATGCACATTTGCTTAATGTTCTTGCACCTGAACATGGTACAACCACCACACTAGATGCTAAAGATCCAACTGAAAGAGCAAATTTGATTCTTGAGCAAGCAGAGAAAATGGATTGCAAAAGATATGTTACTCCACAAGACATTGTAGATGGATCCACAAACTTAAATCTTGCATTTGTTGCACAAATATTCCAACACAGGTCAGACTAAGAAGTTCTATTATCTGAAATTTCTCTCTTTAAGTTAATAATAATGCGGAAGATGTTGATACATCCAATATAATTTTTTAGTTTCTTAATTTTATAGTCCGATTTCACAGCAAATATATAAGGAGAAAAAAAATTCCTCAAGATGAAAGTTGAGCTAAATTAAGCCAACTCTCAAATCAGCTTAGTCTTTGTTAACATTCTGCAGTAATGTGCATTCTAGACTAAGACATGGAATATGAGGCTTGCTGTCCTGCTTCACTTATCAGTTGACACTCGACCGAGCTATGTATAATTTAGCATGTAATGACATTATATTTTTAGTATAATCTTTATTAGAAATCGCTAATGATCTTAGAGTAATTAACATGTTATTGTTTATGCTTAGTGTAGTTCATAATGGTCTACTTTCTCATCTATAAAAATGTCCCCTTTTTACCATGATCTAGGAATGGATTGTCAGTGGACACGAAGAAAATATCTTTTGCTGAGATGATGGAAGATGATGCTCAAACATCTCGAGAAGAAAGATGCTTCCGGTTGTGGATGAACAGCCTTGGAATTGATACTTACATAAACAATCTATTTGAGGATGTTCGAGCAGGGTTGGTGTTCATTGTTTCTTTGCTGAACATTATTAGACTTCATCAATGTGATTTGTTGATCATCCTCTTATGCACAGGTGGGTGCTACTGGAGGTACTCGACAAGATTTCGCCAGGATCAGTCAACTGGAAGCAAGCAACAAAACCCCCTATTAAGATGCCTTTTAGGAAAGTTGAGAATTGCAACCAAGTCATAAGGATTGGAAAAGAACTGAATTTCTCCCTTGTCAATGTAGCTGGAAATGATATTGTACAAGGAAACAAGAAGCTCATATTAGGTAATATTATATTTTGAACCTCCCTTTACTTTCCAATGTAGCTAAACTATATGCTATCGGAGTGGATTCTTTACAGTGAAGGGCAGCCCGATGCACTAAGCTTCCACTATTCGTGGGGTCCGGGGAAGGGCCGGACCACAAGGATCTATTGTACGCAACAGCATTTCTGCAAGAGGCTGTTTCCCACGGCTCGAACCCGTGACATCCTGATCACATGACAGCAACTTTACTAGTTACGCCAAAGGCTCCCCTTCAGATTCTTTGTAGTGAAGATGATACTATTACAAACATTTGGCAATGTGCCTTAAATTATCTAGTCGTTATTAAATGTTCTATTATTAGAGAAATAAATGATTCATTTTCTGTTTTCAGCCTTTTTGTGGCAGCTAATGAGGTTTACAATGCTGCAATTATTGAAGAACTTGAGGTTTCATGCCCAAGGAAAGGAGATAACAGATGCTGACATCTTAAATTGGGCTAACAGTAAAGTGAAGAGTGCAGGCAGAAAATCCCAAATGGATAGCTTCAAGGTGATGAAGAAAGCATCAATTACTGATATATCAGTTTCTAATTTCACAATGTCTGAGTTTTCTGTTTTGTTTTGTTAGGACAAAAGTCTATCAAATGGGATGTTCTTCCTAGAACTTCTTAGCGCAGTGGAGCCCAGAGTGGTGAATTGGAGCGTTGTAACCAAGGGGGAAACCGGTATACACTTAAAAATATTTTGGCTTTGATTAAATGATCTGAACAACCTTTTTCTTTGGGCTTCATGAGTATGCTAACAATTCTGGATTGCAATTCCAGATGAAGATAAGAAGCTTAATGCAACTTATATAATCAGTGTTGCGCGGAAACTTGGATGCTCCATCTTTTTGTTGCCAGAGGATATAATAGAGGTAACATATGATACAACAAACAGCTTTCTTGTGCCTGCATTTTGTATATAGAATAGATGTTTATCGTCTGGTTAAAGGCTTTATTTTGTTGCAATTAAGTGTTTCCATTACAGATATCATAGGTCTAACTATGCTTCTATTCTGTAACATAATAGAGTAATACTGATATTAATCAGTGGTTATACATTCAAACATGCCACATCGTGCAGACCAAAGTTATATTGAATGCTACTACTCGGGTTCATTTTGAATACCTGGTGTTTGCATCTTGCGTCTGCCAAATATTCAGCAGTCAGCCTTTTGTGCTGAAGAACAACACACACACACACATACATATATATCATCACTCCGGTCTTGGTGGTGTTTAAAACAAATATAAAGCTAAAGAATCAAATCTTTTCCTTGACAACAAATTGACTTTGGCAAACAGGTAAACCAAAAGATGATCCTTACTCTAACAGCAAGCATAATGTTTTGGAGCTTGCAACACAAAGGTGGAACGCCAGAGACCATCCTTGAAGAAGACGGTGCTGCTTCCGATGAATCTCCAGCAGCAGCAACTGATGGTGAGAATGCTTCTTCCTAAGCCAGAAAAGGAGCAGCAACAATGAAAACAAATACTAGTAGATAATATCGTTCGTATTGTCACTGATGGGTGGGAATGCTTCTTCTGATTTGGTCCTCAGCCTTTTGTTTTCAAGAGGACAAATCTCATATAGTTGGTCAATATGTCACTTACCTATACAATTCGTTTAGTCGCTACTATTTATCACCACAAAGTGGTTAGGATGGTAAAAGGGAAGAAAAAAGTAACTGTATATTTTTTTCAGAATCTTTAGGCTCCTTGGACTTAACAGAATACCAGGGATTTCAAATAGACAGCTATTGTGTTTCCTTAACACAACTGATATGAGATTTGAATGTCAATCTCACCATCAAGATTTATAACATGCAAGTTTAAATCAGATCCTTCTACTTCAGGCATAATTAAAATCCTTCAAATATTTGTTCTATGGCAACAACAAATCCAGCAATCCCACAAGTGGGGCCTTGGGGGTAAGGTGTACGCAGACCTTACGCCGCCTACCTTGTACAGGCAGGTAGGCGCAACGTCTGCATACATACTACCCTCCAGACCCCACTTTTGGGATTACACTGGTTTGTTATTGTTGTTGTATAAGTACACCATTATGAGTCCGGAATTTCATTTCTGGGGAAAATTTGAGAAAATACTAAATAACACAGTTTCAAGACTCGAGCAATTATCCTTCTGTTTATTTATTTAGATTGGTCCTCTGGTCAAGTACAATTCCATGGATCAGTTCGTTAAGAGGAATTAAAAGAATAAGAAAAAAGATATTGTTCCAATCGCTAACAGGGGAAGAAGAACTTCACATATAAGATCACTTTTATTTCCTGCTGTAAAATCCTCCTTTGCTACATTAACAAACGGCACATTTATAAGATTCAAAAAATAGAAAGAATAAAATTCATATGAGTTCTTGTTCATTTGGTACAACAACAGAAGATGACACGATGTTACTTGCATTACGTTCAAGTCCATCAGCCCTTTCTTGTCCTGCAATATGCATGAGCATCTCAAGGCGCTTATCAAAAAGTAGCGCACTCTCATCTCTCTCATCAAGTTCGGCAGCTTCAGCTTCTAGCCATTTCTCTCGCAGATCATCTAAAACGTTTCCTTCAGCTGTGTTCATCTCAGCTCCTGGAGCACTAGGGGCAGTTGTACGAAGTGATGAATCCCCAGATGGTGGTGGGAGGGTCAAAAGCATTGCCCTAAACTCTTGAGTATCCGCAAATGTCTCAAAGTTACATGCCATTGCATCTAGACAATACTCCCTAATCTTAAAAACACCATACCTAAAAGAGAAAAAACAACTTGAATTAATTAAGAGAAAACAACAGTAATAGCCCAGACAGTCTTAAATCTGAGCACTCTCCTTTAGCTTTCCTATGATGCAAAAATAAAAGCATCTACACAGGATTGCAGAAGAAACACCCAATCTATTGGCTTAACACGTTCTTCCAAGATGCCACGTCAAACATGTGCTTGAGTATACATTTCCTTTTATTAAACAAGTCCATGATAGGCTTGGATCAAAGAGAACATATGGTGTCACTATCGGGGAAAAACTTCCTAAATGAGTTTCACCATGCTGATTCAAGACATCTCATATCTCCATATCGGCAATGAACTCTCAAAAGACCACACTGGAAATATGTATATGGAACTGGATGAACATGCTAGTACTCAGAACAAGCCTACCAAACCTAGACCATGCTTGTGCTCTAGAAATGTCATGGCATACACTGTAATAAAGAAGCTAATGGTGTTGGAGAGGTTTCTTTTAAGGTTCAAGTCACAATTGACTCTAAAAAGGCATCTTGGTGCAATAAGCTCCCGCTATGCGCGGGATCCGGGGAAGGGCCGGACCACCAAGTCACAATTGACTCTGATTTTCATAAACCAACTATTAGGAGTTTAAGAGCAGTCACAATAATCTATTCTCAGTTTTTAAATCAAACAAAAAATGCATCAAGAAAAATGCATATTACAATACAGACACCAAATAAAGCTGGCGTACAGGAATTTTAGCTAGTAGCTCAAACATCCAGAAAGGGTAATTAAAATATGGTCATAATCAACAACCAAAGAGATCAAGAAAATCCTTGGGCAGAAATTGGTATGTACATTCAAAGAATGTGTATACCTTTTTTATGTATATAGGTATATAAAGAAGGAATATGGCTGAAGCAAACAGATAGCACATACATGTCTGATAATACCAGCCAATGGCACACCTCAGCAGGAGGAACCATTTCCAAATGTGGGAGCAGGGCATCAGCTACTACACGTTTAAGGGGAAACAACAGGTACCTTGAAGCAGCATCAAACATTTCTTCAGCCTGATAAATGAGATTATGTGCATCAGAAATTACTATGTGAGAAATCAACGCAGAGGATAAAGAAACAGAATTTCCTATTCCTTAACTAAAAAAGCTATTTTATAATTAGAAATTCAAGCAGCATACTTGATCAAGGTCGATGTCCTTTAATCCATCAGTATACCTGGCTAACAAAAATATGATTTTGTTAGCAAGAGGTTGAAAAATGAAACAACGGAAATAAGTACAGCTGAAACTTTAAAACCAAGTCATATGTCATTTTGAGTCACATCAAAGCGAGTTGGTGAGTAAAACTGGTTATCAGACATGTATGTGCTATCTG
>MU673176.1:144361-177951 GCA_026770625.1 Nicotiana glauca
AAATTCAAGCAGCATACTTGATCAAGGTCGATGTCCTTTAATCCATCAGTATACCTGGCTAACAAAAATATGATTTTGTTAGCAAGAGGTTGAAAAATGAAACAACGGAAATAAGTACAGCTGAAACTTTAAAACCAAGTCATATGTCATTTTGAGTCACATCAAAGCGAGTTGGTGAGTAAAACTGGTTATCAGTTAAAGGTACAATCACGTCAACGTTGATGATGCATGCAACAGACACATACTGCAAAGGAGGGTTGGGGGGGGGGGGGTTTATAGGCATCAAAACTGGTCTAGTTTTAAACATTCTTATTATTTATTTCTTTATTTCCTTTCCAAGGGAAAAAAAGAAGAAATGAGAAAAGGAAAACTTACATATACTCTATCATTTTCTCAAAAGCTCCAACGGTCAAATCATGTTCCTCAATGCATGGGAGTGTATCATCAGGTAAACAATCTCTCCCTTCCAGAAAATCCTTCATGCGTGACAACCTCGCTTTAAAATATTCAGACCTTGATGCTAAGACAACTTGATGGCAACGAAAGATCTTCTTATCAACTCTGACACAAACATCTGCCAGATCATCTTCATACTCACTCATCTGCATTGAACTGACAAGGCATACAAGACCATCAACATCAAGATTCAGGTTCTGTTCTCTGTTGGAATTCACAAGAGAAATTTGAAGGATTTTATGCAAAGCATTTGGAAGACGGTCCTCTTCTGGGAGAGAGATTCCCTGCAAGATGAACCGCTTTTGGGAGTTATCCACATCCCTTAGTGCTTTATACTCGGCATATTTTTGATGAATCAATTCTTTCTCGAGAACTTTCTGAAGTGAATGGCATTTGCAAACTTTGCAAATTCTGACAAGATCTTCCATGTCATCTACTGCTATATCAAGTCTGTCGGAATAAAAGAAGTGGATGAGGCTATAAAGAGCATGATAAGACAACTTTTCCCTTGAGAACCGTATTTCCTTTCTATCCTTCCACTCAGTCTGAAATTTCTTTTTGAAGAAAGGTGACCGTGCAGTCAAAATTACTCTGTGAGCTTCAATAGGCCTTCCATGCGCATAGAATACAACATCCGGAGGAAAGTGGCTGGGGCTGGATCCTCCATTTGATGAATTACCTATTAATTATCCCAGACCACCATGTCATTTTTGAGTGCATGAAGACAATCTGGACAAAGAATCAGAGAGTGTGATATATGCATACAGCAAAAGAACCAATGAAGTAGTACAACCACACTCTCCAAATCTAAAGGAATCTGACTAACAGAATATCCAGTTATTAGCTCGTGTAAGAAAGCCGTAAGCAATAATGATGAAATCAGATAAAAACACCATTAGAAAAAGTCATGAGTTCCCTATTATGGAAGATCTAATAAGTACTAATTTATCTAGTTATACAATCACATACAATGCAAGAGGCTTCACCAGGCATATAGTGAGAGAAGTTATTCACAAGCCAAGGTTGAGTGATCAAATTCAGTGTCTAAAAGATTCAACATATGGAAAGCTGAAGTACAGATCTCAGCAACAGACGAGGAGATTTAAGATTATTACACTAGTCATAGTGCAATAGCTAATCAAGAAGTCATATTAGCAGACTGTATTTATTTTTGTATTTAAGTTACTTCTAGTAGTCCAGTTATTTCTTCCCATGTACTGAGATTCCCAAGTAGCAAGGATTCTGAATTCAAGGCCAAATTCCTTTAAATTGTGGTTTCTCAGCATTCAAAGTAGACTTCCTTTTTTAACAAAAATAATAAGTAGCTTTCCACAAAATTTTCTAATAGGCGGCTGCAGGAATAATTTGGAACAGTTTTTTCTCCGTTATTGGACTGCTCAAGACTAGTTGAATATGTTCACATTACAAGGATAAATTGCAGCTCAATATGCCGTATCACATGAGATTAAACCAGCAATACCTAAAAATAATGGATTGTGATTTTGATTTTTGGCAGAATGAACTGTCTTTAGATTATAGGGTTCAAAGAGTTTGTGAACCTTCTGAATGCTTTTGCTCTATGTGCTACTTGCAGATGGTTATTTTGTTGACCCCTTTTTAAAATTATCACATTTCTCTTTATGTTGTAACCTTTTTTTTCTTTTTTATAGTCCCAACTCCTTGATACATTTATGCACCAATCTCGGCTTCTATCATGTCTTAACCTGGCTACTGAAAAAGAAAGAAGAAGCTGGAGCAACGCCAGCTCAAACGACTTACAGAAACTTAAGTGCCAGGACATTTTGTATTCACATAGAGAACTCCAATGTCGTGAATACTACAACGTACTCACCCATTAAGAAGAATGTTCCAATTTCTTAATAAGCCTCAGAAATGAGATTGTCTAGCTTCCTAGGACCAGTGAGGTGATTCCCATATTAGAATGTCCTGAAGTGCTCGAATATCATTGTTTAGAAATTAAAAGTCAACGGATATCAAAGACAAGCAGATTAAACTTAAATCCTACAAAGGGTTCTAAAGTCCTATACCCAAATGAGATTGGTCAGTTCACATAAAAGCCCAGTACTCCATACTTCAGTCTCAAAGGTAGACCATTTTCCCTTCCTCCAATGTTGGATATTATCTCAAGGCACTCTTCTACTTCTTGTACATAACAAAAGAAAATACTGTGTCCGAAACTATTTCGGACTGAGGCATATCAGTTCTCAACACACACACACACACACATTATCCAGGTATGGATAACCAAATTCAGTACTATTAACAAAAAGAATAAGTAGGAATATAAAGCTCAATATGCCCACATACCAGAAACAGGGACTTGACCTTCGGATTGTTCCAAATAGTTCCTATTAGCCCAACAAGCCAAAAAGGTATCTCTTAAAGCAGCTTGCAAAGGGCCAAGAGGCGGAGGACGAGCTTCAAAGGCTTTAAGCAATTTCCTAACCTTAAGATTAAGGGCAGCGTAATGGCAACGGTCACCATCAAAAGTATGTTCAGAACAAATAGCACCACTCTCCAACAACATTCGGGCAGCGTCAAGGTGACCAGCAAGACAAGCATAATAAAGAGCCACTGAATCCCATTGGTCTCTCGCATTCACGTTAACACCTAACTCTAAAAGGTACTTTAGCCGGTCGACGTCTCCGGCCCTTGACGCTTCGAAAACGTCGCCGTATGGGACTTTTTTTAAGGGTAGACATGATTTGAAATCCTCGGGGTTTAAGTCTATGTCGTCCAGGTCAGACATAGTAGTGAAAGCGTGTGAAGACATGACTTTGAGTTTGTTATTGTATGAATTGCGATTTTGAATTTGAGGGATTTGGTTTTGAATTTTGGAGTGGAGGAAGAAAACGGGTAATTCCAAAGATTGAGGAATGAAGCTATGGCATTGGAAAATGACGAAAGTTTGTAGCAGAAAGAGGTAGAGGATTGACAAGAAGAACAGTGGAAAATGTAGAGTGGGTGTCGGTTTATGGCTGTAAGCCTGTACCCTTCGCTGGATCGCCTCGTCTGGGCTAGCCCACTTCTTCCTACAACATCTTCCGAATCATGGGCTTCGGTTTGCAAAAGTGACACCTTCATGAGAAAACTTATATAGCCCCTCAAAATTTTAAGAAATTTTTATCTTATAGCAAAGGTTAACACCTTATTTATATTAAATAAATATCATTTAAATAAATTATATTTTATAGATACTTTTTATGATTTATAGCAAAATTTCTAATTTTGGTTATCTCCTACACTTAAGCTACAATACACGTTCTTTCTCTCTCTTATTTTGATACACTATATTCTCTTTCCCATTCACTGTAAACTCGCCCGAAACTAGAGAAACTCTCACCCTCACCGCTTCCTTATTCCCCAATCTCGGCATAAACCCTAATTTCCGTACGATTGTTGTCATTTATTGCTATAATTTCTCTTAATCTTAATCTTCAAGCTCAATTGTTGTGGACTTCGAGTGTAACCTTCCACCGCTGCTGCTTCTGTCACTTCCTCTGCAAAGGTGCTAAAAATGTGTAGTGAGATTGTTACCTGAAAGACAGAAAGAGACGACGTCAACGAATGTTCTATGGGGGAAATAAGGAATTTTTGTGTTATAATTGAGTTTGTTGAGTTATATTAGGAGTCTATTATGTTAATTGATTCACTTACCATTTTAAAAACAGTATAATCCCCTATTTCACACCGTGAATACAATCGAATATAGTCGAATACAATAATCTGTCCAGCTGTAATCTCATGTTTTACTCCATAAGTACAATCGAATACAACAACTAATTAGCTGGACTTCCTTGATTCATGCTTATTTTTGCTACTGTATTCATGAATAAAATGGATTAAATACATCTTATAACCACATAAAAGGTATCTATAATCCGCAATATAGAAAATGGTATCTATACATAGCTAATTACTATTAAAAGATCGTGCTTTATGAAAATTAGCTTATGTTTTGTCCCACTTACAGAAAATGGCCCTTCGGCCCAAACATATTGCATCTAGTAGCCCGAAATGTCTATTTTGTATATTTCTGTACAGTGACAGTCTATTTTGTATAGTGACGGTCTATTTTGTATATTTTTTGTATAGTGACGGTCTATTTCGTATATTTTTTGTATAGTGACTGTCTATTTTGTATAGTAACAGTATATTTTATGTATTTTTTTGTATAGTGACAGTCTATTTTGTATATATTTTGTATAGTGACAATCTATTGTATATAGATTGTATAGTGACAATCTATTTAGTATATTTTTGTATAGTGACAGTTTATTTTGTATATATTTTATATAGTGACAGTCTATTTTGTATATTTTATGTATAATGAAAGTTTATTTTTGTATATCTATTGAATAAAATTTTTGTAGTGATAGTCTATTTTTGTATAATTTTTGTATAGTGACAGTTTATTTTGTATATATATATTTTAATAACCAATATTCAAAAGAAATACTCTCTAGTCTAATACATAATCTAAAATGACTTTTAGAAAGAAAAAAAAACGGCACAACTCAGTAGCTATTTACCCTTGTTAAAATCTAAATTTTACTGCTCGAAATCTCTTCCAGAAAGCAAGATAAAAGTACAGAAAAATTGCTCGAAAAGTGCAGGAGATCAACAGATTTTAAAGTTGAACAAAGCTGCTCAGGAGTGTAGGAAATTGGAAGAAAAACAGTTCTACAAAACTGCTGAAAAACAGGTGCAAAGACTAGCGAGGCATTTCAATTTGCAGCTTAATAGTTTATTGTCCAGAATTATAGTTTTTAGCAGCCTAAACAGTCAGAAACAGGGCACAACTTCAATCAGAAGCAAAGATTCTTGGAATTTCTTCTGCAATTAAAAACTCACTCACAATCCAACTTCAACTCACACAACATTTGCAAGGAGAACTGTAAGTGCAATTTCCAAATTTGAAGGATGACTTTCACTCTCACATTCACAGTCAACACCCTCTAATTTCAGCACCAATACTGATTCTTCAAGCTCAAGAATGAGTCCCAAGTTCCCTCCTCAAATTCAATTCTCAACAATGGAAACAAAGATGAATTCGAGTTCTTAAGACGATGTGCATTCTGGAGGGGAACTGAATGAAGATACTTGAAATGAATGAAGTGATAGGGAGACAGAATCTAAGAATCTGGAGAAGCCGACGTCTGTTGCTAATTCCGACCCAACTAGACGGGAATGGATCACGACGGAGGGTATTGATTGGTGGTTCAATACGGAGGCGGCGCTTGCAACGACGGCGTACGACAACGACTTCTTCGGCGAAGGAAAATGGTATGAACGCTGAGGGAGAAGGAAGTTAGGGTTTTGAGCGGTAATGGTCTTGAGCTAGCCTTTTAATTAGTTTTGGGTTATTTATTGTATGGTTTATTTTGTGGCTAGCTATTGTCATTAATTTTTTCCGGATGGCTACAAATGAAGTTTGCTCTACGTTTATTTGGGCTATTGGTTATCATATAGCCCCAGCATTTGCAAAGTAGTTAAAAAAATTAAAAAGGTTTTTTTCGTTTCTATACACTATTTGAAACTTTATTACCAAAAATATTTCAATTATGGAATTTACCCGACCTAAACACGTTTAGCTACAAAAAATTTACATTTGTTTAAACAAGACTCCTTTCTACGGTAGACTTCTTTATTAGATACGTAATTTTGGGATAGCATATACTTCATTTAGAAATTTTAGACGCAATCATCGCACCATAATCAAGGCAAACATATCTGTAGAATTCTTCTATTATGCAGATTTTCTCTAGTTATAATCGCACCATAATCAAGGCAACATATCTGTAGATTTCTTCTATTATGCGGATTTCCTCTGGTTTTTCATAAAGAAGTCAACAAAATAAAAAAAAAGCTTCTGACAAAAAAATTGCAAGCAATTAGCTACAATTGAATTGAATTTCACGACATAATGTCAAAGTTGGCGATTATTCTTCAGTTCAATGGTCGGTGGAATAGCATTGGGAGATACAAAGATTTTGATATTGACGGAATGATAGCCAATGAAGATTTAGTTTATAGTCAATAGAATTTCGCAATTGTAGAGCATCTAATGATCCATACCTCTGCAAAAGTTATCAAAATCAAATACATTGTTAATGAGCGTCGTCCTCCAATGCAAATTTGGAACGATATGGGAGTTCGAGTGTATATGAAGAATAAAAAGGAAAACAAAAACTTAGGAATGTATCTGCTATGTATAACAGTACGTGATTTCAATTTTGAATGCAGTATGTTGAACGCGGGCAATTGCAGGTTTGCTCTGTTTATCCAGTGCTGATGTTTTTCAATTTCAACTGTTCTATAATTTTAGTACAAATTATCTACAACTATACTACATAACAAATGTAGTTCAACTGTTATGTCTCTAAATACAATTGATACCTGTTACACGGTACTTAAGGTTTGAAAAAATAAAAATGTGACCACAGAACAAAGTATCTACAAGTTTTTTGTCAAATCATGAACACCTTAATATACAAAGGTATGAATTACTATACTTTTAATTAAGTGCAGGTATTTTTGATTATCATAATACTAATGTGGTACAATTGTCAAGCAATTGTTATATAATTGTAGAAGTATCAGGAACAGTGAAGTTGAGTAATATGCCAACATCTCTGGCAATTGTGGAATATGAAAGTATCATCTTAACAGTACATACGCCAAATGTAATTAAAGTAGGCCAAGTTTACCAAGACAAGCAAATAATTATCAGTCCAATGAAGCACTATCTTGTCATGAATAAGTTTCAATTTATGGTGAAAAGATCTAGTGCAAGAAAGTACAAATATTTTATTTGTCAAATTCATATGTGTATAAATTGTAGTTTTTATGTATATAAATTGTTTAAAAGAATTCGTTGTGCATAAATAGCCTCGTATTTTGTAACTATAATTTGCATAACAAATTTTGAATTGATTTTATTCTGTATCTATTGCCTCGTATGTGTTGGGGACAATTATACGTGGCACTTCAAGTCTACCAGCATAAATGAATCAACATTGTTCAAGGTTCGAAAATTCAACAGCTTGCACACATGCTCTTTGATGGACAACACATATATACAACAAACCTATTGCCATTGTAGTTGACAGCATGGTGATGCCAAAATATGTGGATCCTAAGACAATATACACACCAAAAGACATACAAACAGACATGTTATCGGAACATGGTGTGAACTTAACATACATGCAAGCTAGATAAAATGAAAAGGCTTTGGAACTTTTGAGAGGTCATCCTGCTTATTCCTACAGTCGCTTGTTGAGTTATTTGTATATTTTGGAGAATACTTATCCGGAGTCGGTAATGAAATTGCAGAAGACTGAAGATGATTGTTTCTTGTATGCATTTGTTGCACTTAGTACGTCCATCTAGGGTTGAGAGTATTGTTAGCCAGTTGTAGTAGTTGATGGCACCTTCTTAAAGTTGGCATATCGGGGAATCATTCTAATACCACAATGGATGCAACATGTAATGTTGATTAATTGTAAAAATATTGTTATAAAGTTGTTTCTGAGATTGTATTTTTTATATTTTCAAGTTTTATTACTGAAATTGAATTTCTTTTTGCTACTTATATGATAGGTAGCATATTAGCACTAGCATACACCATTGTTGATTCAGAAAATGAGGCATCATCGAGGTGGTTATTTTAGCAATTCAAACATGCATATGGTGAAAAACCAAATATATGTGTTGTTTCGGAACAAAATGAGAGTATACTTAAGGCAACATCTATTGTTTATACAGACATGCCACATTATGTTTGCATGATATAGATAAATGTAAGGCCAAAGTTCAAGAAAGTTCATCTAAAGTTAAACGAATTGTACTTTGTTACGGCACGACCATACACGCTTGATGAATTTAATGAAAGAATGTCAAAGATTGAAGAGATCAACACACATGTTAAAGCATACCTATATGATATTGGTTATCATAGATGGTCTCGGGTATATGCTATGGTGAATAGTTAATGGACAATGACATCAAACACTGCAAAGTCCTTGAATTCGGTAACCAAAGATGCAAGAGAGCTGCCCGTAGTTGAACTATTAGAGTACATGAGGAATCTTCTTGAATGTTGGACTAATAAAAAGTTATTGAATGCAAAAGCTACGTTCACGTACCGTGGAAAAAAATACAACAAAGTGTTATAGTACAACAGAACATTATCACCGAAGATGAGAGTAAGTTTTGGCCAATAACATCATATTATTGATTTTCTCAAACTAATTATATACTGATAATTGTAGATATGTTGTTGTATAATTGTAGTTATCTTGTCTTGTATCTGTTGCTGACAATTGGTTGTGTGTTTGTAATAAAATTGTAGGTGAGGGCTTCAACAGATTACATCTATACGTTGATAGATGATGTGAAGTGCTTCATTGTTTACCTTCAAAACAAGAGATGTAGGTATGGACAATTCCAGCTTGATGAACTTTCTTGTCCACATACTTTGGCAGCTTTGAGGCACAAGAACAAGTCTTATGAAAACTATTGTTCTCCTTATTACAAGAATGAGAGCCTTCTGCAGACTTATGAAATACTAGTATACCTGGTGCCTGATGAAAGCAAATGGAATGTGCCACAACATATACACACGAAGAAGTTGTAATGCCACCTATCGGGAAAAGGCACCCAGGGAGACCAAAAAAATAAAGACACAAACCATATGATGAACTAAATGCAAAGAAGTACAAGGTTTTATGTGACAACTGCGGACAATAAGGGCATAAAAAAGATCTTGTAGGAATACTCCCAAAAGGAAATAAAAATTGATATAGTATATAGAATTTTTTTTTATTAAGTATTGTTGATGATAATCTGTCCTTCAAGACATATTTGTTCTGTTTTGTAGAATTATAGTTGTGGTATAATTGTGTTGCTAATTTGAATAAAGATTATTTCCTATAATGAATATTTGGTAAACAGATTTCAACTCTTAATGCAATTGGTTTGTAGTTGTTTTGTTCAAAAATTAGGTTTATTTATCACTTTTAATCTTTTTCTAACAGCAATACTAAAATTGAATAGATTTGTATTTTTATATAGTAGTTGTAGACATAATTATAATTATGTTGTAAAGAAATTATATAGTACCAATATCGAGATCAAGTACTAACAACTTTCAACCAAAAAAAATGCCACAAATATTTTCTATTGTAAGTAATAGAATTCTGGACAAAATAACAAAACAAAAGTTAAAATAACTGTAGCACAAATCTGCTACAAATAAATTGTAGCTGACTTGTTCTTAATAAATAATTTTCCTACAATTTTAATACAATTCAACTACAACTAAACACTTTAACTACAATTTTCTATTGAAAAAAGGCAACTAATTCTTTTTGTTCCGAACTCATGTTCTCTCCCTCACATCTGATGCACTTTTTCTTCTTGCTAATCTGCCAGTCGCCTCACTTTCACTAATTGCACCAAGCTCTTGCTTTTTTCTAGCATAATCCCAAATGAGCGCTCCATAGCATCTACGATGTTGATCAACATCATAAAGGTATTCCTTTGAAATCAATAGATTTCCAATGCTGACATATTCTGCAAACGCAGTCATGTATACACCACGGGCACTGTAAAAAATAATAGGGGAAAAAATTTAACACTCAATGTAAAAATACAATTGGTTAAATTGAAGAAAAAGCAGCACATACATTGATCCCTCTTTTTGTTGGGGTATCTCACCGACCAACCACTGAATGTCAAGAGGGTCAGTAACACCTTTTTCAATGTATACCTTTGTGTTCTTGTAGTTGATGTATGGATGCCTAGGGGTGGGCGTTCGGACAGTTCGGATTAAATATTGAATTTCGGTTTGAATTTTCGGTTTTTGGATTGAAGAAATAACAATCCAAATCCAATCCAAATAATCTCGGATTGGACCAGATTTTTTAAGTTCGGTTTCGGATTAATCGGGTTGGATATTTTGAATTTTCGGTTTTGAGCTTATAAGTTGACATGTTTCTTCTTTTTACAAAAATTAATATCCAAATGAAGTACTTATATTAAATTGCCTGAAAAGTTACTCATTCTCACAGCAACCATCCAAATAAAATATTCAAGTAATAAAATTACTATCAAGAAAATACAACAGAAATATTAATACGGCTGATAAGAAGCAGTAATAGTAAAACCGTGTCCAAATAGAATATATTCTAACAGTATCTTAGTAATTAATATTGCATATATGAAATAATATCTAATCGGGGTTTCAAATAGAATGGACATTGATAACACTGAAATACACTTCAACCCAAACTTATGAAATTCTTCCAAAAATGCTAACTTCCACAATAGGTGCCGAAATGTTCTTGGGTCTTCCAAAACCGATCCGGACATACGCCCAAGTCCGAAATCATCATACAAATCTGCTGGAACCTTCACATCCCGATTCCGAGGTCGTTTAATCAAAAATCCAATCTTAGTAAATTCTTTCAACTTAAAGCTTTCGAAATGAGAATTCTCTTTCCAAATCAACTCCGAACTTTCCGAAATTCAATTTCGACTGTGTATACAAGTTATAATACCTGAAATGAAGCTGCTCATGGCCTCAAACTACTAAACAACGTACTAGAGCTCAAAATGATCGGTCGGGTCGTTATATTCTCTCCCACTTAAATATACGTTCATCCTCAAACGTGCTAAGAAATGCGATGGAGTTGTCCGAAATCACTGTTTAACACTTCGTGCACCTACCCGTGCTACTACAACCCAGTTGAGCGCATTAGCTCGATCAATTCTGAAGATATTCTCTTTTATTCAAGCAAATAAGCTTAGATCCCAATTCTAACATCCGAAATTCTTTGCCAAGCCTGCTTCCAATATATGAACACCGTATCAATCACTACACGAGGTACCAAAACATGATTGCATGCCTTTGCCAAATTCTCACCATGCACCACATCATTCACAGGACCATAATAACTTTCTCTGATCATAATAACCGACATTCCCAGAATCTAATGCTTATAATACACCTGATGATAAATATAAGTCTTATTCCAACTCTGGCAATACTGCTATGGCGAAAGAGATGTGTAGAAATTCATAACCAACTACCGAGTCAACGAATCATTGAGTCTATACTTCTGACAAGAACATTACCTCATTGTGAACCAAATAATGATCTTTGCTCTTTAATATACTTCATATAATCCGACTGCACTGATCCTAGATCCAATAATCTCGTCTCACCCAGTGCAAACTACTCAGGCAATAAGTCACCCAGGTCATGATCAAAAGTCCCATATGATGCCACAACATGCCAATAGGCCAGAAGCTCGAACGTGATACATAAGAAAAACGAACTCTGGAAGGGACTACTCAATCACGCAACTGATATGAACTTTCCTCAGAAAATGGGAAACAAAACATACAAAAATAAATATAGGGAACTATACTCAACATCACACTGTCGCGGCGTGCAACCCGATCCAAATAACATACCCGTAGAGGTGTGCCACCCGATCCACACATAAAATACACATAAGAAGATACACATCGAGCAAAATTGCTCATTACTACAAAATACCGAATATCAGCCACAAGCACGTTAAGTGCATAATACCATTCCTGGGGAGTCAAATAGTGCCATAAGCTATAAAACTCAAGCACAAATGAAGTGCGATATATGATTTGAATCTCAAGAGCCATCCTACTTACATAACACCATCGCTATGCGGAACCTCAACACAAAAGAAATTTATCAAGCCATTTCGCAACTCATACGGCACAATATAGCATTACATAGAATAGCCGGCGACGAAATAACATCTAACGTCCGAATACTCCTCCATAAGGAGCGCTATGATGAAATGAACACATCCGTCCTGATATAGAGCCCATATTCGTATTTAAATCCATTCATAGACCTCAAACCGATTCTAATCGTACCGAACTAGGCCAATAATCTTTCTTGGGTCCATAATAACCCCCTTTTCCCATAACACGTAAGAACAACCGTCCAATCCGGAACAACCTTCCACATTCCACAACCAAATGAACTGAGCGCCCTTTAGGCATAAATTCTCAATTAGCGATAATACCACAATCTCCATACTTGGTTTAAATCCTTAATCAATTAAGTGACTACACGTCACACTTATACAATCTTTTCGTGGGATATGCTCCCATGGCCTTCTGTACCAGGTAACAAGTCTGCACATACATTCCACCGGCCATACAGATGCTGCAAAGCAAATCAAGGATTCGCAAGTCAATACATAAAACCTCTTACTCATGACACTGATCTCAGGTGATGCTGAAGATAATACCGGCTTACTCTAAACATCTAAATTCTTTTCCTGCTCATCTAATCTTGCGACCTCCTTGTCAACACTGAATCGCAACCTTGATTCTCAACTTCCAAATCCCACGCTACTCACGACACTTAATCATGACAATGCGCAAGAGTACAAGAATTTCATCATAACTCCTGAACCACTAATAGGGTAAACACTTCATCATATTGAAGCCTTTTACTTAACTTATTTCAAGTGAACCATTACAACCCGTGAGTAAATTCTTATAACCACAGAAAATACTAACCTCAAGTAGTGGTGTAAACCACCATAATTCTTTCGGGATCCATCTGCACATAATAGGCTTAATATCTTCCTATCTAAAGTCATGTTGTATCCTTCTTTGTATCAAGCAAATCTTTTCCGCCATATCCAATCTCCCGCCGTATACCAGCCAACGTTTTTTGAATTGATCCCGTAGGCCCAATCAGCGTCCACTAAAATTCCTAAATCATTCCACATTTCCCTCAAGGTGTGAAGTTATCCTTCCACTGACCCCATAGGCTTCTCTACCACTCTCCCACTTTGGCCAAACCCTTTTCTTTAAGCAACTATATGATTTCTGCTTCTTACATCTGGCTTCCTTAGAAATTTAACCACCACATGACACTTCCCACTTGTCCTTCCTCATCCCTTGCTGCCCAGTTGTCGCCTTAATTTAATCCCTATCTCTGCAACATTTGAATCAACAGATCTCTACTAACTTCAAATCTCCCCGAAGATCATCTTTCTTGAGCCATCAACACTAGAAACACCGGTTCAATCCTAAACCACCGCACATCGCGATCTCTGACAACCTCTTTCCATTATTTCACAATACACTGCCCCAAAGGCAAATTGAAGAAAACAATAACACCGACGAACTTAACATATTCAATCGAGGATGACGATACCACGTCACAAATGAAATTACCACTACACTTGAAAATACTGAGTCTCGTTACTCCATCGACCCAACCTGAACATTTATAGTCTGATTGCGCTTCCTCTATCGAAAATAAAATATTGAATCTCTAAATCATGAACTGAGTAAACCTCCTTTCAAGTCGTTCCTTGCCCCAACACATAGGAAAGTATCCTACCATCACGTTAATATTGTGTGATAACTGTTCATGAGCATCATAGAAACCTGTGCATAGACTTAAAGCTCTTAGAAAAGTAGCTACCAAACTGAAGTGACCGAATATCCTTCCGCAAAGTGACGATGATAGCCCAATCAACTATGTCAGGAGAACATCCCGCACCATATTTGTAGTATCATTACAGTTCCTCGATTCCTAATTTGATAACAAGCGTTTCACGTCGCGTAGGATTGAATAGGAAGGAATCAAGGGCATAAGACTCAAAGGAATCAAACTGCACGATGAAGAATCAAGAAGGGAGGTATCCTAACAGCCCTCTATCCTCAAGAAGATAAGTATAGACGTTTCCATACCAATCCGCAAGACTCTACTAGACTTACTCATGACTCGTGAGACCTAAGGGAACCTAGTGCTCTAATACCATGTTGTCACGGCCTAAAATCCACTAAGGGTCGTGATGGTGTCTGTGAGCATGTGATTTTTGCCCTATATGAAATACTCCCACAATTTCAAAACAAAATAATTTCTTTCATTGTTTGCAAAATTTTATGGATTTTTGTGGCATTTTCTGTTAATTGTTTGCATTTTGTCTGTGCATTTTAATTAATAAAAAAATACAAAATATATGTGCATTTGCATCTAGGATTTAACTTGACATGTTAGGATTAATTAGGTAATTAAGTTATTTTATAACAAAAGAAAAATCACAAAATAGTTTAATTTGGACCTTTAATGTTAATTTTCATTTTGAATAATTTTTTTTAATTTGTTGTTTTAATTAATCATGGTAATTACCACTTAGGTTTAATTAGTGTTTTTTTAGTTAAGTATTCTTTAGCACTTAATTTAGATGATAGTTTAATTTTGAAAAAAAAAAGAGAAGAAAACAAAAGGGAAATTAGAAAATTAAAAAAAAAAAGAGAATGAAATAGCTTTGCATCAGGTTTGTTGGGCCAATCTCAATTTATATCCTAAAGCCCAAACTTTTCCCCCTGTACCCGACCGGATCCACCCCAATTCCAGCCCAAACCCGGTCCAAACCATTCAATCTTCCAAACAATTTAAACGACGTAGTATTAAGGTAGCACTGCGTCATTTCAAGTTAAAGGGCTAAAAATGGATCTTGGCCCTTCATTTTGTTGTCATCTAACGGCCATAAGGGCCTCATTACCCTCCCATAAGACTGTCTAAACGACCAAACCTAATACCAAAATCCTTTGTCTCTCATCTCCTTCAAAGAACCTTGACGCCGCCTTTCACCACTTCGCCATCTCCGTCCGGCGGCGGCGTTCCCAATCAATCCCAAATCGGTACAAATAACCCCCACACCTCCCTTATCTCATATCCCATCTCAATTTCTTTCAAAATACCTTAGAATCCCCTAAGTCTTAGATCTAAAATAGACTGGGAATGTCAAGCTCTGTTTCTTCGTTTTTCTTTATTAGATTTGAGTCAGAACTAGCATTAGTTAATGGTTTCTGGTAGAAGCTATTGATTAATGCAAGTTATGATTCATTTCGGATCCCCTAAATGTCGGCCGGAGTTTTTATGGGTTGTTCTGTTTGTTGAGTTCGAGAGGCACAAAATGGGTATTCACTTCCTTCATTTTTTTTGTTTTGTTGTCCACTCCTTGTTCTTATCCTGATACTGTCTATCCTCTTCTCCATATCTTTTTAAGTCTGTGGAACAAATGCTCTTGATTGCATGATTAAATTCTTATCAAATCGCTGTTATTAGTTTTAGGTCTTTTCTTTGTTATCATTTGTCAGTTTTCCTCTTTGTTATGTTAATTATGGGTCAAGAATTTCTATTTTTTTTACTTGGGTTAGGCATGTTTAGGTCTTGCAGTTTGGGTGGGGTTTCTGTTAATTTGGAAGCCCAGAGAAAAGGAAAATTAGCCCGGTTTGGGGTTAAACCTTGGGTCAACTTGACCCATGTAGTATACTGCAGTAATTAAAGGACATTTGGGGGGTAGTTTGGAAAGTTTAGGGTGTAAAATCTTTTAATAACTGTCCATAAAGCTTCCTAAAAGCTGAAAAGAGCTTTACTTGAATAGCAAATCAAAATTTAAGGGATTCCTAAGCTAAAACAAGAATTAGAGAGGGACTAAAAGTGCAAAACTGAACTTTTAGGGCTGCCCTACTTGCCTTGCCTATAAAGGCATCTATTCTTGCCTTTCAAGGCAGGAATTAAGAGCTAAAAATACAGAAATACAAACGGCTAGAACTTCAAGAGAAAAATCTGGAAAAAATCAAAATAGCTGAAAACACAATAAATAAATAAATAAGTTACTATTCCATCGCATTTCTTTCTACAATTTTAGGAGACTTGCAGTTTTTGAAGATTATCTAGTGATCTGGTGTGGGAATGGAGTAGATTTGGTTGTGAAGTCGCTTGGTTATTGCTCAATTGAGACAGTTTCTCTTGCTTCAAATTCATTTTCCTGGGTTGAATTGGTGTTGCTGGTGCTATTTTTGCTGCTGCGTATTGCTGATTCCTTATTCCTTTTTGGCTTTGTTTGTTTTGCTGTTGTAGCCAGGTATTCCCCATCACTTTGGCATATGAAATGGAATAAGATGAAGTTACTTGAATGAGTTATGTCATTTGTGTCATAATACTTAGTTAAATGTGGAGTTTTTTTATCTTTGAAATTTGTCAGGCTCTACTGTTAATTTAGTTTTCTTTGATACATTTGATTGTTTTTCTCTCTTAGCTTTAATTTTGGTTTGTAATGATAAATAACTTGTAGGCTTGTCTAACTAGTAAATGAATCTGTGTTTGGTGTTTGTACAAAGGGTTCAGGTCTATTTTGGTTAGGCTAAAACCAATGCATTTTTGTTGAAATCTGCCTGGATCTGTTAAAATACTAGGCTTAGGATGAAAATCAGAACTTTTCAATGGGATGTACATATTAGTGGTGGTGATGTGTTAATTGAATTCATGTGTTATCCCATTCCATTATAATGTTCAACCAATGGCCATTACATAGCCATCTTAGTTTTAGTTTTTTTTTCATTGACTCTCATCTCTGAATAAAGTTGGTAAGCATGAATCCTCTTCAAAAGTTTGAATCTAGCTTGAGTTCAAGTCAGTAGGTGTGAATTTTTATTTGTGTATTTCTGACCCAGTCGATGTGAATACTTCATTATCATGTTAGCATATGTGATACTCAAATGTGCCCTTGCATGCATTAAATTTCGTTCGCATTTGTTCAAACCCAAGGGGTCTTTATCATGCAAGCTGGTATTATTCTTGCAAACATCTGGTACTGGAATACCAAATTGGGCCACCAACGTTGGCCCAGTTATGCCAGACTCCCTTCCCCTTTTCCTGCACTCGTACTTCTTGATGAGGGCAACAGTATGAACCCGGCATTGCTCAAGTGGATCACGCTTTGGGCTCTTGATAATTGAGGCCTCGAGCCTAGCCAATCCTGGGGAGAAAAATGGTGAAAATTTCGCATGTTCATTCTTTATTGATCAAGTGAGTTAAGTGTGAATTTTAGGGTTAAAGTAATTATAAAATCATTAAGCTTTTCCTTAAGTAACTAGTTTTTTTCAAAATGGAATCGAGGTGCGCTACGCCAAATAAAATCTCAAATGCGTGGCCCTCATTCAATTCTTTCTTTTAAAATCTTTAGAAATTTGAGACGTGCCATTTAGCAAATTTCCATGGCCCTCGCAAAGTAAAAATGCGTAGTTGCTTTAGGTGCGTATTTTAATAACATTACCTTCCTAAACTCGGGTGTGCATTTTATGTGACCCAAATCCAAACCCTAATAATGTTTAATAAAATGCGTTCCGGATTGCGGGTGCATTTCATGTGGCGCGATCCAAAGACATATTTTAGACAACGTTAAATCTTCTTTGAAATGAATAAAAGCAGTTAAGAATTAAAATTTGCTCATAGGTTAAAAATGTTTTCAAAATCAGATAATCATGCCAATTGTAGCAATTGAGCGACCGTGCTAGAACCACGGAACTCGGGAGTGCCTAATACCTTCTCCCGGGTTAACAAAATTTCTTACCCGAATTTTTGGTTCGCGGACTGTAATACAGAGTCAACCTTTTCCTCGATTCGGGATTTGAAACTGGTGACTTGGGACACCATAAATCTCCCAAGTGGCGACTCTGAATCTCTTAATAAATAATTCTGTTTCGATTGTCCTTTAATTGGAAAAACTTCCTTTATTATACCCTTCCGAGGGTGTATGAAAAATGAGGTGTGACAGCACCAGACACCATTGTCAGGCAAGCTAACACCAAATAACTAGTAATTTCTCATTTTAATTATTTTTGAAATCCCTTCTTTTTTTTATTTGGACAATAAATAATAAATTCCACTGAATAAGTAATGATACCTTTAACAATTTAAAAATACTGCATAATCCCATAGACATTCCAGAACCCGGTGTCACAAGTGCATGATCAATTTCTAGAAAACAATATAGTACAATAATCATCCAGAATACAAACGGGACAATGGAGAAAACACAATACAGTGAAAGAGACTATGCCGGCTGTGGGTCGCCTCGAGAGATGCAGTTCACCTAAGTCATTGTATCATCCATGCTGCTATGCACATTAGGCCGTTAGAGGTACAAGTGCCTATACAACAAAAATGCATAGCAAGTGTAGCATGAGTACAAAAACAACGTGTACTCAGTAAGTATCTTGCCTAATCTAGAAGAAATAGAGACGAGAGGTCGACTTCGACACTCACTAGTGGTCTAATAATAATACACCAATAATATAATAAATCAAGGATTTTTATAAACATGATTGTAACTCAATAGAATGAAGCAAGTGAACAATTCTTTCTTTTATAGGAAATTCCCAAATTCCTTTTCATTATTTATACAATTATCTCAAGCCAGGGAGAACAAATATCAATATTTATAATTTCTAAGGCAAACATTACAAGCATGTACAAATAATGCCGAGAACATACAATCTGATCCAATAATTTTTAAACTGTGCACTGCCAGAGGGTCGAAAGGCGTGAACCATAGATGCATCTACTACCCCACTCGTGAATCATACATGTGACGCCGTCAAATTTAAATGAACACTCCAGACAGTCAATGAAGAAATCATTAGGGAATCAATTATCCAGTAAAAGGAAATTTCTCGTTTTAAAAGTCAAGAAACAATATCTAGTTTGTTTTTTAGAAAATTCATTTACCCGCTCAATATGTTTTAGGCATTTCAAATTAACAAAAAGATTGCAAATATAACAAGTAAAGCATGCTTTTGGGTCCTAGACTCCCCAGACTTAAGCATAATAGTAGCTACACATGCACTCTCGTCACCCCATGCGTATGTAGCCCCCACAAATAGAAGCACATATCTAATTAATTCAACTATGGGGACAATTTCCTCTTACAAGGTTAGAAAGGAGACTCGCCTCACTCCGAAGTTCCACAAACGGCTTCCAAACGCTTCTGACGCCTCAAATCGATGCACAACGCTCCAAAACTAGACAATAAATGAGAAAATCCATAAATATATGCTCTAATACTCACAACAATTCAATTTATATAAGTTCCTAACTCCGCTCGAAAAGTTTACAAAATTGCCCTCGAGCCCATGTGCCTGGATTAAAAAAAACTCACAAAATCCAACAAACCATTTTGATACTAGTTTAACTATACCAATTTTATCAAATTTCGATAACAACTTGACCTCCAAATCTTGAATTTTCATTCTTGAAAAGTTTTACAAAAATCTTGATTTCTTCAATCTAAATCTGAAATAAATAATAAATATAACCATAGAATCATGAAATATAATTACTTTCGGATATAGAACACTTAACCCAATCCATATGGCGATAATCGCCTCAAAAATTGCTTCAATCCGAGCTACATAGGTCCAAATATGATAAAAATGGCCGAAACCTCGAAATATAGCTTTTGTCCAGGTATTTACTCTTTGCGATTGCGGTAACTGCTACGCGATCCCGAAGCATAAATTTCTCAACCAAAAGTTTTTCCTTCGCGATCGCGGAAAAAGCACCACGATCGCGAAGAACAAATGCCCAACTCTTCCAGACAGTTTCTAGTATAATGGCCATAACTTTTTGTACAAAACTCTAAATTGCAAATGGTTTAACTTTTTGAAAACTAGACTCCAAGTACTACAACTTTCATGATTTTCTCATCTCCCAATTACTTATATATTATGAGATGTAAGCTTTCAAAGTCATCCCTATGCAACACAAATTTCTTCTTTGCAATTTCCAAACTCTTCCCGGATAGGCTGTAGTTTACCACTCATAACTTTTTGTACACAATTCTAAATGTCAAATGGTTTGATTCTTCTAGAACCTAGCCACAAAGGGCTAATACTTTTATTTTTGGATCATCTCCAAATTCCTTATAGATTGCAAGATACAAGCTTCCAAAGTCGGGTCAGTGTAGCAAAAACTTTGTTGTACGCGATCGCGGAAGGCCTTCGGTGATCGCGAATCGCGACCATTTTCTCCTACTTTACTCAATGTGATCGCGTAACATACTGCTGTAGCCAAAAACCAGCGCTAAAAATGACCTAGAAATAGTCTGAAATCATCCAAAACTCACCCGAGTCCCTCGGGACCCCGTCCGAACATACCAACAATTCTCAAGACGTATTACGGACTTAGTCGAGGTCTAAAATCATATCAAACAACGCTAAAACACGAATCACACCTCAATTCGAGTCTAATGAAACTATGAAATTCCAGTTTCTATATTTGATGTTGAAACCTATTAAATCACGTCCGATTGACATCAAATTTTGTACACAAGTCACATTCGACATTACAGACCTAATCCAACTTCTGAAATTGGATTCCTACCCCGATATCAAAAAGTCCACTTCCGGTTAAACTCCTCAAAAACCTTCAGATTTCTATCTTTAGCCAAATGACTCCAAAATGACCCACGGACCTCCGAATTCACTTCCGATCGCGCTCCCAACACCAGAATTACCATACGGAGCTATTCCCAAACTCGAAATCCCAAACAGACATTAGTAACACTGAAATACACTTCAACCCAAACTTATGAAATTCTTCCAAAAATGCTAACTTCCACAATATGTGCCGAAACGTTCCCGGGTATTTTAGAATCCGATCCGGACATACGCCCAAGTCCAAAATCATCATACGAACCTGCTGTAACCTTCGAATCCCGATTCCAAGGTAGTTTAATAAAAAATCCAATCTTAGTCAATTCTTTCAACTTAAAGCTTCCGAAATGAGAATTTTCTTTCCAAATCAACTCCAAACTTCCCGAAATTCAATTCCTACCGTGCGTACAAGTCATAATACCTGAAGTAAAGCTATTCATGGCTTCAAATTGATGAACGACGCGCTAGAGCTCAAAACGACCGGTTGGATTGTTACATAAACTTATATGAAAGTTGTTAGTTTTTTTCCTATAATTATATGCGTTGTATAATATTTGCTTCTTGAATTGGAGATACACATGCATAGTCTGCTTCTCCTTATTTAAATGCTCTCTTTGTATGCCAACCTTTGCATCCTATTTTGGAGAATGCACATGCTTATTTTCCTTATCTGTTACAATAAATGTGTACAACTTAATAAAATTGTAGATCATTTTAAGTACACAGAAATAACACTATAGATAAATTGTAGTTGAATTATAGTTAATTTGTTGAAATGTTGTCATGTTGCTGAGATGTAATATGTATTGTAAAATATGTAGATAAAATATACTAAATCATACATGCAGTTTTTTCCTCCAATGCCCCTTGAAATTGGAAAGATACATCAATATATACCGGTCATGATATAGGAGCATTCTCCAATTTTTGAATGTCAAACATGTGTCATGTATCTAAGACAACAATTGAAAATATAATGTAGATTATTTGTTGATAATTTAGGCTAGATGTAGATATAATGTAGATTATTTGTCATCAAATTGTGTTAAAATTGTTAAAATACTTGTTTTGCTGTTGCTACACAATATTTGTTTAGCACTACTGCCATGATACTATTGTTTATTCTTTTCTTTGTAATGCTTATTATTTTTCGCAGAACTGCAACAAAATTAAGAGGAAAATTTATTAGGTTATATACTTTGTGAATACTAATATAAACATAAACATGGTAAAAAATATTTTCCAAAATGAATATATTTTGAATGAAACCTTAGCATCAATGTTAGTATCCTTTAGACTTTTTATTGCATGTAACACAGGCTTGATGGAATCATTAAGTAGCACTCAAATGATACCTAGTTATTAAAAAACCTAAAGAACAAAAAATGCTTATAATGTATCTGAAAATAAGAGGTTTGCCAATATATTTATCAATAATAAAAATCAAGAACTAGGTATACCTCTGAATACCTCTTTCTTGAACAATCCAAGATCTCAACCGACCTAAGTATAAAAATAGAAAGAGTTAAAGAAATAATTTGCATAATATAAAGTAAAGAAACTAGATAGGAATATCATCAGTTGTTACTTTATCAACATCTTTTCTTAAATTTTTGTTTCAGAATCTCTTCTTATCATCAAGCCATCTTCTGCTTATTGCCAAATGAAGATGGAATATCTGTCAGATGATCGGCCTGCATTTTAGCTTCTTCAAGGATGTATTCAACTTTGTCTTGCAAAATCATTCTACAAAGCTCTTCTGGGTCTTCTATCATTTTGATGAACTAAGTGAAATAAAAATGTGAGGGACCTAGTCATCATATGTATAAAATGTGTAAATAATTTGTAGTTATATTGTCTGTACCATAAACATGTAGATTAGTTGTACTAAGTATGCCAATATTTTTGAGATACCTTATACAAAAGTGAATGTACTATTACCTTGATCCATGATGGTTTGATCCTCCTCTCTTCCAATGTGGAAATCCATATAGTGTAACATCCGGCTAGTTGTTTCCTCCATTTCTGCTTCTTTATGTCTTGTTCAACTGTATTATGTAATATTGGGTTGGTTGGTTCGGGTTCAGAGTAGTTTTGGAGAGGTATGAGATACTTAGTCTCTTTTGAGTAAGCCTAAGTTGGAAAAGTCAATCGGATGTTCACTTATGTGAAAAGGGTATCAGATGTGAATTCAATGGTTTGGATAGTTTCTTTAGGTGATTTGGGACTTAGGAGCGTGATCGGAATATATATTGGAGATCTGTGGTAGATTTAGGCTTGAATTGGTGAAATTGGAAATTTGACATTTTCTGGTCGGCAGTGGAAATTTTGGTATCGGGGTCAGAATGGAATTCCGGATATTGGAGTAGGTCCATTGTGTTATTTGTGACATGTGTGCAAAATTTTAGGTCATTCGGGCGAGGTTTGATAGACTTTTTGATCGTTGCGGAATTCGGAAGATTTGGAATCCTTAGGCTTGAATCTGATGCTAATTTAATGTTTTGATGTTGTTTGGAGCATTCCGAAGGTTGAAACAAGTTTGAATGATGTTATAGGATGTGTTGGAATTTTTGGTTGAGGTTCCGAGGACCTCGGGTGAGTTTCGGGGGGTTAACAAATTATTTTAGGACTTGGAAAGTTGGCAGAATTGCTGGTGTTTTTGTTGCAAAGAATCCTTCGTCACGTTCGCGAAGGGTTGTTGAGAGAGGCAGCTGGTTTGTTCTTCACATTCGTGATGTAGTTCCTACGTTCGCGAAGGTTCATGAGTTAAAGCTACGCGTTCGAAGGAGCGTTCTGCATTCGCGTAGGGTCGGCTATTTGGTCTTTGCATTCGCGGGTGGGCCCTCGCGTTCGAGAAGAAAGGAATATTGGTCTGAGTTAGCTTGTGCTTTGCGAACGCAAGGGAGCTACCGCGTTCACGAAGAAGAAAAAAATACCTGGGCAGAATGTATAAAAACCCATCTTTGTGTTTTTAGCCCATTTCTCACCATTTTTGAGCGGTTTTAAAGCTTTTTGAGAAAGATTGAAGAGGGATTTGAAGGGCAACATTTAGACGTAAAGTTTTTGAACTCAATACTCAATTCTATGATAACTTCTAACTAATTAGACATGAAATTTGTGGGATTTAAAGGCTAAATTGGGGAATTAGGGCTTGAAATTGGAGAGTTTAAATTGGGGATTTGAGGGGCCATTTGAGGTCCAATTTTGATGTTCTTGGTATGTATAGACTCGTAGGAGGATGAGGATTCTAGTGATGTAATTTTTATCGAATTCTAACATGTGGGCCCAGGGGTCGGGTTTGGCCAATTTTGGGATTTTTGAGTTAATTTGATAATTTTCATATGGGTTTCATTCCTTTAGCATATATTGATGGTTATGTACTGATTTTGGTAAGATTCGGGGCATTTGGAGGCCGAATAGAGAGGCAAGGGCAACGAAGGCTAGATTTTATCTTGGCTTGAGGTAAGTAACGCTTCCAAACTTGGTTCTGAGGGTTCGAAACCCCGAACTATATGTTCTATGATTACTATTGAGGTGACGCAAATGCCAAGTGACGGGCATGTGAGCATGCGCCGTGAGAAATGCGGCCTGGATCATTCCATGGCGCTGCTTAGTAACTCTTTCTTGCTGATATCCATGTTTATATCATGTGATTAAGTAAATGTGCTATGAAAACATGCTAGATATCATGTTAGGGCTTCACGCCGATACTGTTGAGACCCAAGAGGTCGTTTCTTGCTGTCATATCATTAGCTTCATTGATATTCTGTACTCAGTCCTGTTCATGCATTTTATATCATGCCTCAATCTCGATTATTCTTATTTGGCACATCATATCATTGTTCGGGCTAGTATCATGACAATGTGATCCCGTGTGTATGAGATTGGAGAGTAATGATTAAGTGAGGCTGAGAGCCTGATTGTGAGTGGTAGTATGGGATTGGGCTGCATGCCGCATCGGTTATATTGATGATTATGATAGCATTTGGGTTGTAGGAGCTCCTCCGGAGTCTGTAACACACCCCAGTGAGCGCAGTTGATGATATTGAGGGATGGATATTACCTGGACATGGATCTTGTCCGAAATTTTTATACTTGGAGATGGATCTTCTCCATAGGGCTGGAATGTCCTTCCTCGGTACTAGATGACTGTGGCCAGTGATATATATATTCCGGGATGGGTCTTTCCTAGGCCGGATGGCCATATACAGTACAGAGTGGTTGAACACTTATGAGTTGAGGTACATGGAATATTGATCATGCTAGCTGTGAATTGGTACTAGAGAGTTCCTGAGTTTTATACTTCGTACTGTTCAGACTACATTTATTTACTGTTGAGTTTTTACTTGAACTGCAAGCATGCCTACTTTTCTCTACAATTAAATGGTATTACCTGTTGAGGTTTGGTTCGTCACTACCTGTCAGTCCATAGTTTGAACTTGTTACTTACTGATTTGGTGTACTCACGTTACCCCTGCACCTTGTGTGCAGATCCAGCTATCTCAGGGCACTATAGCGGTTGTTGATCATTTCAGTTGTGGACTTTTCCTTGGAGATAGAGAGGTAGCGTAGCTGCTTGGAGATCGCAGTCCCCCTTTTCCTTCCTTATCTTCCTTTTAGTGTATTTGTTGGATATTCTCAGACTATGTTAGTCTTGTTTATTTCAAACCGTTGTAGTATTTTGCTCATGATTTAGTGACACCCGAGGTCGGGCGTGTATTTTTTGCTTTGTTTTGATCTTTACTTTATATTTTTTATCAGATTTCTTTTAAAAACATGGTTTTACTTAAGTTTTAAATGAAATATGGAGTATTTTGAAATAAGTTGGATGGCCTAGTTTCATGATAGGCGCCATCACGACCGTATTAGTTTTTGGGTCATGACATGTTGGTATCAGAGCCTAGGTTACATACGTCTCACGGGGTCATGGTCAGGTTTAGTAGAGTCTCGCGGATCAGTACGGAGACATTTGTACTTATCTTCGGGAGCTGAAAAACCTTTAGGGAAAACTTCACATTCTTGAGTTTTTGTCATGCGAATTTGTTGATTCTGGTACTAAACTTATGTTATTCTATTCTCTCATAGATGGTGAGGACACGTGCTACTGGTCAGGATGGACGACCACCAGTTGGGGCCACTAGAGGCGGAGGATGCGGTCGAGGCCGTGGTAGGGTAAAAGGTGTAGCCCGTACAGCAGCTAGGGCAGCACCTTCAGATCCACCAGCAGCCCCAGTTCATTATCAGGCTCCAGTGAGGGATGGTCCAGTAGTACTAGCTCAGGCATCGACTGTGCCTATTGTTATTCTGAGTCTCCAGGAGACTTTGGCTCAGATTCTGACCGTGTGCACCAGTCTTGCTCAGGAGGTCGCAGTTACTACTATAGCAGCTACTTCTCAAGCTGGGGGAGGCACTCAAACTCGCACCGCCCGTACACCCGAGCAAGTTGTTCAGGGAGTGCAAACACTAGAGGCACCACCAGCCCAGTCAGTTGCACCTGCTTAGGATTATGTAGTTCTAGTTATGCCTGATGAAGAAGAGCATCAATTGGAGAGGTTTGGTAGACTTCAGCCTCCAACTTTCAGTGGTGCAGAGGGCGAGGATGCCCAGGGTTTCTTGGACAAGTGTCAGAGAATGTTACGTACAGCGGGTATTCTGGAGACTAGTGGGGTCTCATTTACTACTTTTCAGTTTTCTGGAGCTGCCTTTACTTGGTCGGAGGCTTATGAGAGGTGTAGGCCTATTGGTGCAACGCCCTTTACCTGGTAGCAGTTCTCCACTCTCTTCCTAGAGAAGTATGTGCCGTAGTCCTGCAGAGAGAAGCTTCAAAGGTAGTTCGAGTAGTTGTGTTAGGATGATATGACTATGATACAGTATGAGATGAGGTTTTCTGAGTTAGCCCGTCATGCTGTATGGTTGGTTCCTACAGAATGGGAAAGGATCCGGAGATTCGTGGATGACTTCGCTTACCAATTACGGATTCTTATGACCCGTAAGAGGGTGTCTGGTGCTTCTTTTGAGGAGGTGGTTGGCATTGCTCAAGAGATAGAGTTGGTTCGCTGCTAGGAGCGAGTAGAGAGGGAGGCCAAGAGGCCTTGGGGATCTGTTAGTTTTAGTGGTGTTCCTTCGGGAGGTTAGTTTCAGCATGGCAGAGGGCGTCCATTCAGACATGTACAACCAGCCCGTTCAGGCCACCGTGGTAGGTCATCTGGCCACTGTTCTCACAGTTCATATCAGGGTCACTCATCTCTCAGTGCCCTTCCAACTCAGAGTTTGATTCAGGCACCATCAACTCAGGGCTCACCCATGCCTGGTTCTTCTAGTAGGCATCTCGGTGTGCGGGGTTCCCTTCAGTACCCATCGCTATTTGCAGGGAGAGGTTGCTTTAAGTGTGGAGATTTAGGTTATATTAAGAGGTTTTATCCCCATCTTACTGGAGGTTCTTCGCAGAAGAGGAGTCAGCCTTCGAATTCAGCACCAGTTACTTCCCTACCCACTCAGTCAGCTCGGGGTGGAGGTCAGTCAGCTAGGGTTCGCCCTAGAGGGGGAGGTCGACTAGTTGGTGGTCATGGCCCATTTCTATGTCCTCCCAACCAGACCATATGCTATTGTTTTAGATGCTGTGATTACAGGTATTGTCTCGATCTACCACGGAGATGCCTCTGTATTATTTGATCCTTGTTCCAATTTTTCATGTGTCATCATATTTTGCTCATAATCTGGATACGCCACGCGAGTCTCTTATTTTATCTGTTCATTTATCTACTCCGGTGGATGATATTATTATTGTGGATTGTGTATATTGATCGTATGTGGTGACTATTGGGGGTTTGGATACTCGAGTGGATCTTTTGTTGCTTAGTATGGTTGATTTCAATGAGATATTGGGAATGGATTGGTTATCTCCGTGTCATGCTATTTTGGACTGTCATGCTAAGATAGTGACATTGGCTATGCTGGGGTTTCCACAGATTGAGTGGCGAGGTTCGACGGATTATGTACCCAGTAGAGTGATTTCATTTTTGAAGGCCCAACGGATGGTTGGGATGGGCTTTCTTTCTTATCTGGCCTTCGTGAGGGATGTTAATGCAGAGACTCCTACTATTGATTCAATTTCGGTAGTGAGCGACTTTTCGGATGTATTTCCTGCAGAACTGTCGGGCTTGCCACCGGACAGGGATATTGATTTTGGTATTGATTTGGTGCTGGGCACTCAGCCCATTTTTATTCCACCGTATCGTATAGCATCGGCGGAGTTAAAGGAGCAGCTTCAAAAACTCCTTGATAAGGAGTTTATTCGGCCTAGTGTGTCACCGTAGGGTGCGCCTATTCTATTTGTGAAGAAAAAGGATGGTACTATAATGATGTGCATTGATTACAGGCAGTTGAACAAGCTCACAATCAAGAACAAGTATCATTTGCCTCGTATTAATGATTTATTTAACCAGCTTCAGGGAGCGAGGGTGTTCTCCAAGATTGATCTCCATTTAGGGTATCACCAATTGAAGATCAAGGACTCGAACATTCTTAAAACATCTTTTAGGACCCGATAAGGTCATTATGAGTTCCTTGTGATGTTTTTTGGGTTGACCAATGACCCAGTATCATTCATACATTTGATGAACAGCAAGTTTCAGCCTTATCTCGACTCGTTTGTCATTGTATTCATTGATGATATTCTGGTGTACTCGCGTAGTCAGGAGGAGCACGCAAAGCATTTGAGAGTTGTGTTGCAGAGATTGAGGGAGGAGAAGCTTTATGAAAAGTTCTCCAAGTGTGATGTTTGGCTCAGCTCAGTGGCTTTCTTGGGACACGTGGTATCTAGTAAGGGTATTCAGGTTGATTCGAAGAAGATAGAGGCAGTTCAGAGTTGGACTAGACCTTCCTCAGCCACGCAGATTCGCAGCTTTCTTGGTTTGGTGGGTTATTACCGTTTTCGTTCAAGGATTTTTGTCTATAGCATCACCCTTGACCAAATTGACTCAAAAGGGAGCTCCCTTCATGTGGTCGGAAGAGTGTGAGGCGAGCTTTTAGAAGCTTAAGACTGCCTTGCCCACAGCTCCAGTGTTAGTTTTGCCATCAACTTCAGGTTCATATACAGTGTATTATGATGCTTAGAGTTGGTATTGGGTGTGTGTTGATGCACGAGGGTAGAGTGATTGCTTATGCTTCTCTTCAGTTGAAGCCCTATGAGAAGAACTGTCCTATTCATGATCTGGATTTGGTTGCCCTTGTTCACGCGCTGAAAATTTGGAGGCATTATCTGTATGGTGTGTCTTGTGAGGTGTTTACATCATTGTAGCCTCCAGCACTTATTCAAGCAAAATGATCTCAATTTGAGGTAGCATAGATGGTTGGAGCTGCTAAAGGATTATGATATCACTATCTTGTACCAACCGGGGACGGCCAATGTAGTGGCCGATGCCTTGAGTAGGAAGGCGGTGAGTATGGGCATTTTGGCATATATTTCTGTCGGGGAGAGACCTCTGGTAGTTGATGTTCAGGCCTTGGCAAATCAGTTGGTGAGGTTAGATATTTTGAAGCCCAGTCGGGTCTTAGCTTGTGTGGTTTCTCGGTCTTCCTTGTTTGATCGCATCAGAGAGCGCCAGTATGATGATCCTCATTTGCTTATTCTTAAGGACAGAGTTTAGCACGACGATGTTAGAGATATGAATATTGGTGATGATGGAGTATTGAGGAAGCAGGGCTAGATATGTGTGCCCAATGTAGATGGGCTTCAGGAGTTGATTCTGGAGTAGGCCCATAGCTCGTGGTATTCCATCCATCCGGGTGTCGTGAAGATGTATCAGGATTTGAGACAGCATTATTGGTGGAGAAGAATGATGAAGGATATTGTGGGATTTGTAGCTCGGTGTCTCAATTATCAGCAGGTGAAATATGAGCATCAGAGACCGGGTGGCTTGCTTCAGTAGATAGATATTCCAGAGTGGAAGTGGGAGCGGATCACCACGGACTTTATAGTTGGGCTCCCACGGACTTTGAAGAAGTTTGATACTATTTATATGATTGTGGATCGGTTGACCAAGTCCGCGCACTTCATTCCTGTGTGTACCACCTATTCTTCAGAGCGGTTGGCAGAGATTTATATCCGAGATATTGTTTTCTTGCATGAGGTTCCAGTTTCTATCATTTCAGACAGAGTTACTCAGTTCACATCGCAGGTTTGGAGGGCCGTGCAAAGAGAGTTGGGTACTCATGTCGAGTTGAGCATAGCTTTTCATCCTCAGACGGACGGGCAGTTCGAGTGCACTATTTAGATATTGGAGGACATGTTGCGTGCTTGTGTCATTGATTTTGGTGGTCCACGGGATCAGTTTCTATCGCGCACGGAGTTTGCTCATAACAATAGTTATCAATTGAGTGTTCAGATGGCTCCATATGAGGCTTTATATGGGAGACAATGTAGATCTCAAGTTGGTTGGTTTGAGCCAGGTGAGGCCAGGCTTTTGGGTATAGACTTAGTAGTATGCTTTGGACAAGGTGAAGGTGATTCAGGAGTGACTTCGTACACCGCAGTTGATCGAGGCCAACCCTGTACTACTATAAAGTAGCAAGAGTGGTCGAAACAGTTTTTACCAGAGAAGGTCGGGATCGATTTCCACAAGGAGCTAGAGATGGAAATTAAGTTTCTATCTAAATTGGAGTTGCGTAATTATTCCTAATTTCACTTCTAAACATATTTGGTTTTGATATTACTTCTAAATTTATACTACTAAGATGCTAAATTAAGGTAAGTTAAGCTAAGAGCAGACTATTGATGGTTGTCTAATTAGTTAAAAGGCACTAGGGGAGTGACTTTTTCCTAGGTGGATACTTGACGGGTTCTCGTGTCTAAGGCTAGGTTGTCATATTTGGGGATTACAATATAACCATTGCACGATTCTACTCACTTTATACCTCTCGGTAGTTCAAGTGATTTTTCCCTAATTGACTTTCTCAAGATCAATTGGGTATGATCATTTGTGCAAGCAATTGAGGTTCAAGTCAGGTATTACTATCTCTAGGTTTAACCCTTTAATTGGGGCTATCAATCTCTTGAGTACGCCTTAATTCCTTGTTGGATTAATTTTTATAGAATTAGGCTCTCTTTCTCAAGAAGAGCCCAAGTCTAGGCATAAACTAGTGTTTGCAACCACTAATTCAAGATTAAAACCATAAATTAGTCCAAATATCAAACACCCATAGACATTCAAGCCTTAAAACACAACACTCATCAATTACCCACACTAGGGTTGAGCCACAACTCTAGCTGATGGGTATAGCTACTCATGATAATAGAGGAAAATAATGAAATAGATGAAGAAAAACCCATAATATTTGATTACTAACTAAAACTTGAAGATTCAATGATAAAACTGTTGTATAATTACTCAAAATGTAAAAGGAGACTATTGGTGAAAGCGCAACTCAGCTTAAAATTATAACTGATGACCTAAAATTGGGAAACAAAACTATTTATACTAGGCCAAAAATTTTGGACAAAAATACCCCGGCGGGGCTAGTGCGGACCGCACAGAATTGAGTACGGCCGCACTAAGGCTCTTGGCTGAAATTTCTGCTCTTTGAACTTGGCCACCGTGGGCCGCACAAAATGCACCATGGCCACGGTGGCTTCTGTTGCGGTCCGCACAAAATGGACCACGGACCGCATTGTCAATGTTCCTCTAACTTGGCAACTCTCTGAACTTGAGCTTTGCGGATCGCACAAAATCAAGTTCGGCAGCAATGAAGTCAATGCGGTCCGTATGAAATGTTTTGCGGCCGCATTGCTTGGCTTCCTGAAATGAGCACTCTCTGAACCTCCTCTTTGCGGACTGAACAGTATGGACTACGGCCGCATTGGTCATGTTATACTGAGATTGGACTTGTTCTTGGTACTTATGCATGTTTCACTCCTTTTTTATCTGGTTTTGACGAATTGTCACAGCGTTGACCAAACTCTGCAATCAAGTACAACATGTGAGCCTTGAGACTATTTTATACACCTTTCTAATCAAAACTCAAGTAAGAAGGAGTGTAAAATGCATCATATCCCTAGTTATCAACTCTCCCAAACTTAAGCTTTTGCTTGTCCTCAAGCAAACAAAATCAGACCCACCCCTTAAGAGTATATCCAAGAAAATTCAGCTGACCTAAAATGACCTCAACTAGCATCAATTGGGACAAACAATTGCCCTCAATTCAAATGAATCATTAACAACATTCACTCTTTTAAACACCATGGATTTAGTGCGACACAAGAGCATCAAAAGTTGACTCAACACATCAAAGAAACTCTTTCTATTACTTTGGTCATTGTGGAACACAAACTCACACATCCTCGACTCTCCCTAAGCAAACCTCATATTTAGGATAGTAGCACTCAGAACGAGGTTAATGGAAATACACTCATCTCTCTCAAGGAAAGGTCACAAGTGTGGCACTAGGTACCATATGCTTGCCCCTTATGTGAGTCACCACTAATGTAAGCTTCATTCAACTCAAGATCATATAGATCTTTTGTGGAGACATAGTGAAAGCTTTTGGTTTAGGGTAGGAAATGTTTGGTCTAAGTAGGTTCCATTTTTCCTCTAGCACTTCTTTTGCTTCATTTTGGCACACATTCACTTGACTTTTTAAGTCATTTCACTTCTTTCTAAGGGGTTAGCCAGACACACTATCACTCTTTCTTGTTCATTTCAAATCTTCTCTCCTTTCTAAACTTTCCACACCTTTCATTCTTTGCTTTTATTGAATCCCTTCATTCTTTTCTATATTGAACATTCTTTTTGTCTTTTTGATTTCTTTCTTTTTCATTGCCTTTCCTTTTCTTCATTTTGTACATTTTTCCACTTTGTTGCAATCCTCGTCTCTCCCCCCGAACTTATACTTGTGCCATGTTCTAAGGAAATATCGGGTGCCAAGAGAGGGTATCTTTAGAATGGGTAAAGGCTTGTATCGTGGTTCTTAAAGGAAAAAGGTATAAGGCTTAAAAGGGCTAACTAGGGATCTTATCATTGGTAGGCTATGGAGGTGTTCAAGGTATCATTCGGATCAAGGAGAACCTATAATCACATCTCAAGTCAAATTACACTTAGGATTTTGTCTAGAGAAATATTCAGGGCAAGTTCTAGACCAATGGCTCGGGACTTGGACTTGAAATTCAAATTCTCGCCACACAAGCTTTGGGATTGCTAAAGAGACAGAGTCGGGGCCCCACAACAACCTTAGATAATATTTGAGCAACACAATGGTCCGAAAAACCACTTGATGATTATCGGCCAACACAAGAGTCTCAAGGAAAAGTCATAACTTTCACCATCCTACACACAACGATTTGTTTTTTACCATGGGATCAAAGGCAAATGCGTTAGGCCCAAGTAATGTTGTATTGTGGGCCGGTCCTGGACCGGGCCCGGACCAGGACCGCGTGCCTGGCGGGCCTGATGGGCCTGGTGGGCCGGTCCTGGCGAGCCGGGCTCATATGGTCTTTTGGGACCGTGGCGGGCCGGTTCTTTAAGTTTAGCCCACGAGACAGGGACCGCGAAGCCCGGGACCGGATGGCGGGCCTGGGCCGGTCCTAGCGGGCCTCAACGGTAATAATTTTAAAAAAAAAAAAGCCAAACGGTCAAATTTCAGAAATAGCCGTTGGGGCTGCCATTTTGATCGTTTGGAACTTGCAAAAATAGCCATTTGGTCCCTAAACTTTATATAATTACACTTTTTCTCTATTCTCAACTATAAATACCCCCTCATTCTTTCATTTTTACTCACCAATTCATCAATCTATCTCAATCTCTCTCAAT
>MU673176.1:181145-211543 GCA_026770625.1 Nicotiana glauca
TATGCTTCATGTTGTACTTTGTTATTAATTTATTAAGCATGCGAATTTAGTTTTACAATTATTTCGTTATTTTACATTTTCGTCAAACACTTTATTAATTATATTTCTATATTATACATACTACATATATTTATATATCCATATATAATAGCAATTTATATATATACATACATATATCGTTTACAAGAAATTGTATTAAACAAAAAAAATTTTAAAAAAAAGCCCGAAAATTAAAAAGCCCATTAGGCCCGCTAAGCCCACGAGCCCGGCCCGCTAAGCCCACGAGCCCGGCCCGCTAAGCCCAGGACCACAGTGTGCTTAGGCCTGTCACGGGCCGGTTCAACCCCCCAGGCCCACCAAGCCCGGGACTGCCAGGCCCGAGACCGCCAGAGCCCAAGCCCACTAGGCCCAGGACCGTGAAGACCGGCCCGTCAGGCCCGTTTAGGCCCAGGCCCAGCCCACCAAGCAGCCTTAGGCCCAAGTGAAGCTTTGCTTGAGGCACCCTTACAAACTAACTACTAAAAAGCAAAAAGAAAATAGACTCAAACCCTTAAGAAGGTTGTCATGCCACCCATCATCGGGAAGAGCCACCCGGTTCATACAAATTCCACCTTTGGAAAGAACCGTGGCATCAAGAAAATCAAAGGCTTATTGCAAAAGCTCAAAATAAGAAGCTACGAACATAAAATAAGAAGCTCAGAAAGGAAAAATGCGGAAAGTAAAATGAACATGTCCAAGAGGGGATTTAGATGAATATACAATAGAGAAAATAAATATATACATAAGAACGTAACTTTATATACAAGCCCAAAGTAAAAAGTACGAAAAGTGCAATGAAAATGATAAAATTATATACATACCAAAGAAAAAAATCATAAAATACTGTCATACATACACTCATCAAAATATCCAAATAGGGCTACCCACTCAAATGCAAGCTGGCATTGTCGTCAATGCTAACTAACCAAAATAAGCACAAAATAAAGAGGAGAGGAAAAAGAAACTCCCTATGGGTCCTCTGTCTGCATAGGATCCTGAGTTTGGGGCCCTGGGTCTTCTGTCTGCTCGGGAACCTGTGACTGGCTCCCTGTGGTCTATGGCTCTGCTAGGACCTGGGCCTGGACCTGGACTGAGTCCTGGGGCTGGCTGGAAGAACCTCCCCGTGGGTCCTCCAACTATATGACATCATCATCAGAAGGAATCACCCTCTTCCTCTTGGGAGGCCTCTCGGACTCCTGCTCTGGCTGGGGCTAGGCTGCTGGTGCTGGGTCATGCAATAGCAACTCTAAAGGCAGGTGATCCACCTTCAGCCTATCAACCTCTACCCTGAGCACCTTCACCGACTCTTTTGAAGCCCGAGTCTTCCTTATTTTCTTCGCCTCCTTTGCAAGCTCCTTTAATGCCTTCCCATGTGAATCAACAGCGTGCAATATAAATTTCTAATTCTCTGGAGCTTCTTCTGGTTGTCCAGAAGCTCCTTGAAAGTGTCCTCAATGGACCAAGGGACCTATATAGGAGGAGGTGCTAATTGGGCTGGCACCGTAGTAGATAGTACAAACAACTTAGAAGTAGTTGTCTGCATCCAGTTGTTGATGCTGGCGAGGGCCTGACTCAGACGGTGGGCAGTCGATGGGTATACCGTGGTGGAGGGTATCTCTGGAACTGTAGAAGTGGATGGACCTGGGGCCATGTCTGCTGAGGTGGAAGGAGGCTGAGTAGGAGCCACTACCACTACTGGCTCTTCAAACTGGCCAGTTAAAGTAGTGTCTTTTCCGTTGTAGTGCTTGCCTTTAGGGTTGTCATCACCCTACAGGCTATACCAAAAGAACGGTACCTTCGTCTTCATTTTCATATCAAATTTCTTCTTGTCCACCTCTAAGTCCTTCAGGTACATGGTCAAAAAGTTGGGGAAGGGATAATTTCTGTCACCTTCGTTCACCACCCGTGTAATAACCCGAGACATCACATTCCCGATGTTAATCGGGTACCCCGCCATGATCGATGCTACCAATATAGCCCGATGAAGAGGGAGTGAGTTGTCGTGGGTGGTGGGGTCTAGCCTGCTGCACACAAATGTCTCCTACACTTTAGCCTCAAAGTTATCCTCAAGATCTTCACTCCCACAGTCAACCAATCGGGGGTGGTACCTAGGATTGCCAAGTACTCTTTCAACCAAAGATGAGCTTCCTCACCCAATTTCATCTTCTCCAAATATAATGATTCATCCTCCTCCAGGAAGCCCAGGTAATCATTTATGGTCTTGCCATTAAATTTCACCGCCAAGCTCCACACTTTGGTGATTGTGGTGCCTTTTTTGATGTGGGACACATTTGTGTAGAACTCCTTCACCAAGTGCTCATTGGCCTCCTCCACCTGGCCTATGAAATAATCACATCCAGCTCTCACTTTGAACTGCCTCAACACATTGGGGTTGTGAGGCTCGAGGTCATGTATAATGAATTTATGCTCGGGTATTAGCTTCCTCTCGGGCCACCACTCTCTGAACATGTGATAGGAAACCTCACTCACAAACCGGTCCTGCCATGCCTCCTGATTTCTAGTCCTATCTACCCCTCCTACTTGGGGCTCACCCCTTCTACTTCTTCCCCTACTTCTGCTACGGGACCCTCTCTGGATAGTGAAGCTGTAGGAGAGGTGGAATATTCATTGCCACTGCCAGCGGTTGAGCCCTCAGATAACTCAGAAGATACGCACACTGATACTCGGGCAGTGAGAGGTCCTAGAGGAGTAGGGTCACCTGTCAGTCTAAACCTGTCTGGGAAGTCATCTCTATACTCCAGGATGGAGTCAGAATCAGATGCCTCCCGGGAAGGCTCATACTCACTTCCCGATGAATGGGAAGCAGCTCTATCAACAGCCCGGATTGCCTTTTTTGTTGCTTTTATTGCTTCTTGAACTTGGGGGGATCAACTTTATCTTTCCACGTCCCCTCCCCCGGGAGGACTCTCCTTGCCCTGGTTGTTTATTACCTTTGCCTCGTGATCTCACCATTGTCCGCAAGCAATATTCAATTATGCTTTGTTAGTATCAATAGAATCAATGAAATTCGAAGTTGCAGGAAAAATGTTGCATACATTTTTTAAAACAAATTGCAGAATTCGGACCGCACAAAATGAAATGCGGCCGCAAAGAGGCTGTCGCGGACCTCACAAAATCCAATGCGGTCCGCACAGAGGTGGGATTCAGACTACCCACCCTCTAAATTTATGCACCGCGGACAGAACAAAATCCTTTGTGGCCGCGGTCCTCAAGTTTCAACTTCAGAACTTATTCCATCATGGTCCACACAAAATAGTATTGCGGACCGCACAAAATTCATTGCGGTCCGCATTGAGTGCCCAACAGCAACACCAACCTAGGGTTCAATGTTTTGTCCATTTTTAGTCTATATTTTTACCTAATAGTGATTCCTTAGGTGTTGCCTCAGTGGTGTAACTAATTATACCTAACTAAAACAGGATTAACTAACCTATGCTACTAAATTAAAAGAAAAATGGGAAGAAAAGAAGAAAAACTAAGAGAAAAATGAAAGTCAAAAGAAAATAGCAAAATTAAACAACTAAAAAGGAATTAAAGTTACCAAAAATGAGATGCACTGATGATTAATCGAGACAAATCAGTTGAATTCGTGCAATTTTAGAGAGTGAACAGTAATTTTTTTGGCTTCTGAGAGTAAAAAGATCGAAAAGTTCAAATGGAGGGCCTTAGGTCCTATTTATAGAAAAAGGTCCTGGGCCCCACCTCACCTGCCCACTGCGGACCGCACAAAATGGCACTACAGTTTGCACTACTCAGAAACATGAAGATTTGAGAAGGCAACCACTGCGGATCGCACAAAATGCTCCGCGGCCGCAATGGTCCACCGCGGACCGCACAAAATGCAATGCGGCCGCGGTGGCAAACTTTAGAGAACCATTTTTTAACATCAATCATCATTGCGTCCCGCACTAATTTTGTGCCCCCACACTAAGTCCTTTGCAGCAGCACAAAATGTAGTGTGGTCCGCATTGCAAACTTCAGAGAGCGATCAATATTTCAACTTGGTCCTGCACTACATCAACACAATCCTACAGCATCTCACAACCAGTCAGTCCAAAAATACATCTTATACTATAAAGAAAATCAAAGAAAAATTAAAAGAAAAACACATGGGTTGCCTCCCAAGAACCGCTTGATTTAACGTCACAGCACGACGCAGGTTACTATCAAATCACTTTAGATGTAGAAGTGCCACCACGTGGCTGTCATCAATTTTTCCCAAGTAGCGCTTGACCCTGTGCCCATTAACTCTGAAAACCTCCCCGTTTTTGTTCTTCAAGTCAAGTGCACCAAACGGAGTCACAAACACCACTTCAAAAGGTCCACTCCATTTTGACTTAAGCTTTCCCAGTAACAGACGTAACCGAGAGTTGAACAAGAGAACCAAATCACCCACTTTTAACTCCTTGCCACGAGCATATTTATCATAAAGGTACTTCCTCTTGTCCTTGTACAAGGATGAACTGGAGTAGGCATGGGATCGGAATTCATCAAGTTCATTAAGCTGCTCCACATGAAGATTTGCTGCCACATCCCATGCAAAATTCAGTTTCCTCAAAGCCCACATGGCCTTGTGCTCTAACTCAACCGGTAGTGGCAAGATTTCCCAAACACCAATCGGTACAGAGACATACCAATCGGAGTCTTGTAAGCAATCCTGTAAGCCATAGAGCATCATCAACTTTTTAGACCAATCGTTTCTATTTGCATTGACCATTTTAGGCAGTATACTCTTGGTTTCCTTGTTTGACACTTCAACTTGGCCACTCGCCTGAGGATGATAAGGAGTAGAAACTTTGTGATTGACACCATACTTTGCAAGCAAGGTGTCGAAAGCTCTATTGCAAAAGTGCAACCCTCCATCACTTATGATTGCACGAGGAGTGCCAAACCTTGTAAAAATGCTCTTTTTGAGAAACGCAACCACACTCCGAGCTTCATTGTTGGGCAAAGACATAGCCTCGACCCACTTTGAAACATAGCCAACCGCTACTAGAATGTAGGTGTTCCCATATGAGCTTATAAATGGGCCCATGAAATCAATACCCTACATATCAAAAATATCCACTTCTAGAATGGTGTTGAGAGGCATCTCATCTTTCTTTGAAATACCACCCGCTCTTTGACATTCGTCACACCTCTTCACAGGATCACTTGCATCTTTATACAAAGTTGGCCAGTAAAACCATAACTAAGTACCTTCGAAGTTGTCCTCGCCCCGCCATGATGGACACCATAGGGAGAGAATAACAAGCCTCTAAGATACTCAACTGCTCCTCCTCAGGAACACACCTCTGGATCACTCCTCAGTGCAAATCTTGAATAAGTACTGCTCATCCCAATAGAAATCCAAACTATCCCGTTGGAGCTTCTTCCTTTGGTTAGAAGAGAGCCCACACGAGATTATACCAGTCACAAGGTAATTAGAAATATCTGCAAACCATGCATATCATTCATTGACACGGAAAGTAGTTGCTCATCGGGAAATACATCATTAATCTCTAGGCCATCACACGGCTCCCTTCCTCCTCCAAGCGGGATAAGTGGTCCGCCACTTGGTTTTTACTACCTTTCCGGTCCAAAATTTCCAAATCAAACTCTTGAAGTAACAAGACCCATCGCATCAGCCTATCTTTAGAGTCTTTCTTCGTCATCAAATACCTAAAAGCTGCATGATCGGTGTGCATTATGACCTTGGCTCCCATGAGATACGGCCAAAATTTTTCCATTGCAAGCACAATAGCCAACAACTCTTTCTCAATTACCGTGTAGTTCCTTTGAGCCTCACTCATTGTCTTGCTCACGTAGTACACCGGATGAAACATTTTTCTCACTCTTTGACCCAAAACTGCCCCAACCGCAATATCACTCGCGTCGCACATGAGCTCAAAAGGCAAGCTCCAGTTGGGTGCGGTAATAACAGGGGTGGTGGTCAACTTATGCTTTAGAAGTTCAAATGCTTGCATACATCCCTCATCAAAACGAACTTGGCATCCTTTTCTAGTAGCTTGCACAAAGGATTCACTACTTCAAAAAGTCCTTGATAATCTCCGGTAGAACCCCGCATGCCCAAGAAAACTTCTAACCCCGTTGACAGAAGTGGGGGGAGAAAGCCTTGAAATCACCTCTATTTTAGCTTTGTCCACCTCTATGCCATGCTTTGAAATTTTATGACCGAGTACTATGCCCTCCTCAACCAAAAAGTGGCATTTTCCGCAATTGAGCACAAGATTGGTGTCTTCACAACGGGCCAACACTCTATCCAAAATTTTCAAACATTCATCAAATGAATCACCCACAATACTAAAATCTTCCATGAACACCTCCAAAATATCTTCCACCATATCGGTGAAAATGGCCATCATACACCGTTGGAATGTCTCCGAGCATTACACAACCCAAAAGGCATCCGAGAAAAGGCAAAGGTGCCATATGGACAAGTAAACATGGTCTTCTCCTGATCCTCTGGAGCAATCAAGATTTGGTTGTACCCAAAATATCCATCCAAGAAATAGTATAAGGCACGCCCAGCAATACAATCAAGCATCTGGTCAAGGAAAGGCAATGGGAAGTGAACCTTGCGGGTCACCTTGTTCGACTTGCAGTATTCCATGCACACCCTCCATCCGGTAACTGTCCGGGTTAGAATTAGTTCATTTTGAGCATTGGTCACCATGGTCATACCACCCTTCTTCAGTACACGCTGCACCAGCGAAGTCCACGAGCTGTCAGAGATGGGGTACACAACATGACATCTAACCACTTAATCACCTCCTTTTTCACAACTTCTTGCATTGCCTCGTTCAACCTCCTTTGATGTTACAAGGAGGGTTTTGCATCATCTTCAAGAATAATCTTGTGCATACAGAATGCATGGCTTATTCCCCGAATATCAGCTAAAGTCCATCCAATTGCCTTCTTTCACTTTTCGAGCACCGCCAATGTGGCATCTACATGCATGTTAGTAAGACAAGAGGAAAGAATAACTAGCAAAGCTGAACTAGGGCCTAAGAATTCATACCAGAGGTGTGGAGGCAATGGCTTCAACTCCAACACTGGAGGTTCGTCGATTGAAGGCTTTATTGGAGGAGTTTTTCTATTTTCAAGATCCAAAGGGAGTTTCCTAGGCTCATAAGAATAAGAGCATATTCCATGTAAAGCATTCACGCACTCCACTCGGCCCTCATCATCATTGACATCAAGATTCAACAATACGGCCTCCAGAGGGTCCTCCATATTGATCACTGTACTAGTATCATCAATTATCATAGCCATGACAAAATCCACAAATGAGCACACTTCGGTACAATTGGGATGTTGAATTTACTTGCACACATGAAAGACCACTTTTTCATTACGCACCCGGAAGGTGAGTTCCCCTGCTTCCACATCAACTAAGGTCTTCCCCGTAGCAAGGAAAGGTCTTCCAAATATGATCGGAACTTCATAATCTACCTCACAAACCAATATCACAAAATAAGTTGGCAAGATAAATTTGTCCACCTGGACAAGCACATCATCAATAATACCCAATGGTCTCTTCATCGATCTATCCGCCATTTGCAATCTCATGGAAGTCGGCCTCAATTTCCCAAAACCCAAAATCTTGAAAACTGAGTAGGGCATCAAGTTGATACTCGCCCCCAAATCACATAGAGCTTTGGCAAAGTCTGCACTCCCAATAGTGCAAGGAATGGTGAAAGCACTAGGATCCTCCAACTTCGGAGCCATTGAATGTACTATAGCACTAACTTGGTAGGTCATCTTGATAGTTTCACAGTCCAATAGATCTTTTCTTCGTTACCAAATCTTTCATGAATTTAGCATAGCCAGGCATTTGCTCCAAAGCCTCCATCAAAGGCACATTAATGGATAAGCTTTTCATCATGTCAATGAAATTTTTGAACTGATTCTCATTTTTCTAATTTGATAGCCTCTGAGGATAAGGTGGAGGTAGCCTAGGCAAGGGTGCCTTGGCATTTGGCACAATCGGCTCCGGTATGTCTATTACATGTTCCCTAGACAGTTTCACGTCATTCTGTGTTTCCACCTCGGCATCTTGAATATCAATCCTCACTTATTCATTCACATTTTCATCAATCACATTTTCAACCACCAAAGGAACTTCATTTTCTTGCAACTCAACTTCATCACTCAAAATTTGCTTTTGTTTGGACGCATTCACATCACCGCCTCATCCACTCCTTGTAGTTACCACCATAATATAATTGTTCCCACCCTTTGGGTTAGCTACCATATCACTCAGTAGAGCCCCCTTAGGGAGAGTATTCAAGGACTGTGAGATTTGGCCTAGCTAAACCTCCAAATTTCCGATTAAAGTATTGTGAGATGCCAATTGCGCATTGGAGTCAGCATTCTTCATCATCATCTGTTCAAACATTATTTCAATTTTCCCCATGTCATTGTTGGATAAACTAGGTACTTGGGGTAGAGAAGGCGGTAGATTACTCGGTTGTTGATACATTGGGGGTCTTTGAAAGCCTTGCCCCTGATTTCCCTGGTTGTTATTGTTCCATCCACCCTGGTTGTTGTTTCCACCGCAATTGTTGTTGTTGCCCCAGTTTCCTTGCTTGTTCTGATTGTTGTTTTGATTGCCCCAATTTGGATTTTGATTATTGTTGCCCCAATTTTTGTTCCCTTGTTGTTGATTATTCCAATTGTTATTGCCTTGTTGTTGGTTACCCCAATTGCCTTGGGATCTCCATTATTGTTGTTGGTTAGAAGAATTGCCCCTTTGGCCCTGATAATTATTCACGTATTGTACCTCTTCATTCTGCCTATCATAACTATCATCTTGGAATCTACCACAATCATTGTCAAATTGATCTGAACTCCCTTGGTTTTGTTGACTTCTTTGTCTTTTATTGTTCACTAGCATGTTGACACCCTCCATGGCATTCACTTAGCGAGGATTTTGAACTTGTTGCAACTGTTCCTTTGCTAGTTGGTTCATTGTTGTTGTCAGTTCTGCTATAGCCTGCCCATGGTCATGTAGTTCTTTGTGCAAGTGAGTGAGTGTGGGGTCACCCTATGGCACATTGGCTCTACTTTGCCAAGCGGAGGATGTGTCAGCCATCTCGTCAAGAATGGCACAAGCTTCATCATAAGGCAACTTCATGAAATTACCCCCAGCAAGTTGGTTCATTATGCATTGATTCGTTGTGTTGATGTTGTGGTAGAAAGTCTGCTGTATCGTTGCCTCAGTCATATCATTTTTGGGGCATTCCTTCACCATGGTTCTATATCTCTCCCAAATCTCATGTAATGGTTCGGTGGGCTCCTGCTTGAAAGCTAAGATCTCATCCTTTAATGCTGCCATGTGCCCCGGTGAGAAAACCTTGGCAATGAACTTATCCGCCAACGCATCCCAAGTAGTGATGGAATGGTTGGGAAGTCGCTCAAGCCAATCAAATGTTTTCCCTCTAAGTGAAAATGGGAAGAGTCTCTACCAAAGTGCATCCTCGGACACATTGGTTTGCCTGCTCCCCCAACAGGTATCCACGAACCCTTTGAGATGTTTCTAAGCATTCTGAGTGGGAGCATCCGTGAAATACCCTCGCTGCTCCAACAATGTTAGCATCACATTAGTAATTTTAAAATTGCCCACCCCGATCCGAGGCGGGACAGTTGCACTAGCATAGCCTTGGTTGGGAAGTACTCAAGGAGCCACTCTTGGAGGTGACGGAGGAGGGTCTGAAATATTTTCATTTGCATTGGCCTGGAAGCCTCTACGTTGTCCTTGAGATACAAGAGGCACCTCATCATCTCCAACATCATCTACCTCCTCCCCCGCAATCACATTTCCAAGAGGGTCATTATTGTTTGCTGCCATTTTGTACCTGAAGTTGTGACATTTTGTACCTAAAGTTGTGACACACACAAATTAGAATATATAAGGGAAGAAGAACAATACACAAAACTACTTAGATAGATAGGCAAAAGCGTTAGCTCCACGGCAACGGTGCCAAAATATAATCGAGGCCAACCCTGTACTACTATAAAGTAGCAAGAGTGGTCGAAGAAGCTTTTACCCGAGAAGGTCGGGATCGATTTCCACAGGGAGCTAGAGAAGGGGAATTGAGTTTCTATCTAAATTGGAGTTGCGTAATTATTCCTAATTGCACTTCTAAACATATTTGGTTTTGATATTACTTCTAAATTTATACTACTAAGATGCTAAATTAAGGTAAGTTAAGCTAAGAGTAGACTATTGATGGTTGTCTAATTAGTTAAAAGGCACTAGGGGAGTGACTTTCTCCTAGGTGGATACTTGATGGGTTCTCGTGTCTAAGGCTAGGTTGTCATATTTGGGGATTATGATATAACCATTTCACGATTCTACTCACTCTATACCTCTCGGTAGTTTGAGTGATTTTGCCCTAATTGACTTTCTCAAGATATTTGGTATGATCATTTGTGCAAGCAATTGAGGTTCAAGTCGGGTATTACTCTCTCTAGGTTTAACCCTTTAATTGGGGCTATCAATCTCTTGAGTACGCCCCAATTCCTTGTTGGACTAATTTTTATAGACTTAGGCTCCCTTTCTCAAAAAGAGCACAAGTCAGCTAGGCATAAACTAGTATTTGCAACCACTAATTCAACATTAAAATCATAAATTAGTCCAAATATCAAACACCCATAGATATTCAAGCCTTAAAACACAAGACCCATCAATTACCCATACTAGGGTTGAGCCACAACCCTAGCTGATGGGTCTAGCTACTCATGATAATAGAGGAAAACAACGAAATAGATAAAGAAAAACCCATATATTTAATTACTAACTAAAACTTGAAGATTCAATAATAAAACTATTGTAAAATTACTCAAAATGTAAAAGGACACTATTCACGAGCGCAGCTCAGCTTAAAATTATAACTGATGACCTAAAAATGGGGAAAAAATTATTTATACTAGGCCAAAAATTCTGGACAAAAATACCCCTGCATTGCTAGTTCGGACCGCACAAAGTCGAGTGCGGCCGCACTAAGGCTCTTGGCTGAAATTTCTGCTCTCTGAACTTGGCCACCGCGGCCGCGATGGCTTCTGTTGCGGTCCGCACAAAATGGACCGCGTACCGCATTGGCAATGTTCCTCCAACTTGGCAACTCTCTGAACTTGAGCTTTGTGGACCGCACAAAATCGAGTGCGGTCGCAATGAAGTCAATGCGGTCCGCATGAAATGTTTTGTGGCTGCATTGCTTGGCTGCCTGAAATGAGCACTCTCTGAACCTCCTCTTTGCGGACCGCACAGAATGGAGTGCGGCCATATTGGTTCTTTTATACTGAGCTTGGACTTTTTCTTGGTACTTATGCATGTTTCACTCATTTTTGAATTGATTTTGATGAATTGTCACCGCGTTTTCTAAACCCTGCAATCAAGTACAACATGTGAGCCTTTTGGACTATTTTGTACACCTTTCTAATCAAAACTCAAGTAATAAGGAGTGTAAAATGCATCATAATCCCTAGTTATCAGCAGTCAAGACAAAAGAGTTATGCTGACAGGAAGGTCCGTGATGTGTCTTACATGGTTGGGAAGAAGTTTCTACTGAAGGTTTCACCCATGAAGGGTTTTATGAGATTTGGGAAGAAGGGTATATTGAATCTTCTGTTCATTGGGACTTTTGAGGTGCTTCGGGGGATTGGGAAGGTGGCTTATGAGCTTGCTTTGCCACCCAGCTTGTCAAGTGTGCATCCTGTATTTTATGTTTCTATGCTCCAGAAGTATATTGGCGATCCGTCTCATGTCTTGGATTTTAGCACGGTTCAGTTAGATGGTGATTTGACTTATGAAGTGGAGCCAGTGGCTGTTTTGGAGCGTCAAGTTCGAAAGTTGAGATTAAAGGATATAGCTTCAGTAAAAGTGCGGTAGAGAGGTTGACCCGTGGAAGAGGCCACCTGGGATACCGAGCGGGAGATGCGGAGCAGATATCCTTACACATTTGAGGCTCCAAGTTTGTTTCTTGACTCATTCGAGGACGAACGTTTGTTTAAGAGAGGGAGGGTGTAACGACCTGGCCGGTCGTTTCATGAGTTACCGCTCTATTTCCCCCATTTTTGCTTCTTTATGTCTTATTCAGCTATATTATGTAGTATCGGGTTGGTTGGTTCGAGTTCAAAGTAATTTTGGAGAGGTATGAGACACTTAGTCTCTTTTGAGTAAACTTAAGTTGGAAAAGTCAACTGGATGTTGATTTATGTGAAAAAGGTTTCAGATGTGAATTTCGATGGTTCGTGTAGCTTCATTAGGTGATTTGGGACTTAGGAGCATGATCGGAATGTATTTTGGAGGCCCGTGGTAGATTTAGGCTTGAATTGGCAAAATTAAAATTTTGGCATTTTTCGATCGGCAGTGGAAATTTTGAAATCGGGGTCGGAATGGAATTCTGGAGATTGGAGTATGTCCGGTGTATCATTTGTAACGTGTGTACAAAATTTTCGGTCATTTGGGTGAGGTTTGATAGACTTTTTGATCATTTGCAGAATTCGGAAGATTTAGAATCCTTAGGCTTGAATCCGATAGTAATTTGATGTTTTGATGTTATTTGGAGCATTCCAAAGATTGGAACAAGTTTGAATGATGTTATGGGATGTGTTGTCATATTTGGTTGAGGTCCCGAGGGCCTCGGGTGAGTTTCGGGTGGTTAACGGATCATTTTAGGACTTGGAAAGTTGGCAGAATTGCTGGTGTTTTTGTTGCAGAGAATCCTTCATGAAGGGTTGTTGAGAGAGGCAGCTGGTTTGTTCTTCGCGTTCGCAATGTAGGTTATGCATTCGCGAAGGTTCATGAGTTAAAGCTATGCATTCGCGAGGAGCGTTCCGCATTCGCGTAGGGTCGGTTGTTTGGTCTTCGAGTTAGCGGGTGGACCCTTGCGTTTGCGAAGAAAAGAATACTGGTCTGAGGCGGCTTGTGCTTCACGAACATGAGGGAGCTACTGTGTTCGCAAAGAAGAAGGAAAATACCAGGGCAGAATGTATAAAAACCCATCTTCGCGATTTTTAGCCCATTTCTCACTATTTTTGAACGGTTTTGGAGCTTTTTGAGAGAGATTGAAGAGAGATTCGAAGGGAAACATTTGGAGCTAAGGTTTTTGAACTCAATACTCGATTCTATGGTAATTTCTAACTAATTAGGCATGAAATTTGTGGGATTAAATGCTAAAATTGGAGAATTAGGGCTTGGAATTGGAGAGTTTAAATTGGGGATTTGAGGGGCCATTTGAGGTCCGATTTTGATGTTCTTGGTATGTATGTACTCTTGGGAGGATGAAGATTCTTGTGATGCAATTTTTATCGAATTTCGAAATGTGGAACCGGGGATCAGGATTGGCTAATTTTGGGATTTTTGAGTTAATTTGATAATTTTTGTATAGGTTTCATTCCTTTAGCGTATATTGATGGTTATGTACTGATTTTGGTTAGATTCGGGGCATTTGGAGGACGAATCGAGAGGCAAGGGCATCACGGGCTAGAGTTTTGCTTGGCTTCAGGTAAGTAACACTTCCAAACTTGGTTATGAGGATTCGAAACCCCGAACTATGTGTTCTATGATTACTATTGAGGTGACGTAAATGCCAAGTGACAGGCATGTGGGCGTGCACCATGATAATTGCGGCATGTATCATTCCATGGCGTCGCTTAGTAACTCTTTCTTATTGATACCCGTCTTTCTATATGTGATTAAGTAAATGTGCTGTGAAAACATGCTAGATATCTTGTTAGGACTTCACGTCGATACTGTTGAGACCCGAGAGGATGTTTCTTGCTGTCATATCATTAGCTTCATTGATATTCTATACTCAGTCTTGTTCATGCATTTTATATCATGCCTCAGTATCGATTATTGTTATTTGGCACATCATATCATTGTTCGGGCTAGTATCATGACATTGTGAGCCCGTGTGTGTGAGACTGGAGAGTAATGATTGAGTGAGGCCGAGAGCCTGATTGTAAGTGAAAGTATGGGATTGGATTGCACGCTGCAATGGTTATATTGATGATTATGATAGCGCTTGGGCTGTAGGAGCCCCTCCGGAGTCTATAACACACCCCCAGTGAGCAAAATTGATGATATTGAGGGATGGATCTTCCCTGGATATGGATCTTGTTTGAAGTTTTTATACCTGGAGATGGATCTTCTCCAAAGGGTTGGAATGGCCTTCCTCGGTACTAGATGACTGCGGTCAGTGATATATATATATATTTCGGTATGGATCATCCCTGGGCCGGTTGGCCATATACAATACCGAGTGGTTGAGCACTTGGGAGTGGAGGTACATGGAACATTGATCATGCTAGCTGTGCATTGGTACATAGAAAGTTCCTGAGTTTTATACTATGTACTGTTCAGACTGCATTTATTTACTGTTGAGTTTTTACTTGAACTACAAGCATGCCTACTTTCTATACCATTAAATGGTTTTACATATTGAGGTTTGGTTCGTGTCACGACCCAAACCCACACTGGTCGTGATGGCGCCTCTCGTGTAGATAAGGCCAGCCAACTAACCCAACCCTTCTCTTTCAAAAAAAATAGTTAAACACAAATGAACAGCAAAAATACGACTTAATGATATTAATTAACCAAATTTACGACCCAACACATCCCAAACTGGGGTGTCACAAGTCACGAGCATCTATTAGAGTATAAGTTCAACTACAAGACCTAAAATATCCGAAACCGGATCAATGAACCAAAAAGGGAGGAAAAATAGTGATGTGAACGCAGGCAGTCACCTTGCTACTCCTATAACTCTGCCTCTGATCAGCCAAAACCCGATATCGGGTGAACAAATACCTGCATCTGCACGCGAGGTGCAGGAATTAAAGTGAGTACTCCAACTCAATGAGTAAAAAGGGTAAATAACAACTGAGCAGTAAGAAATCACGTAAAGCAAACCATCATGCTATATAGGAGCAGTGAAAAGTCCTTCGAGAGAAAGCAGTGAAGCTATAAAACCTTTGGAAATATCTTAGCATCAGTTTAAAACCTCTTTTAAAAACGACTTTTTCAACAGTTATGCAAATGAATGCAAAACAAATAGTGCAGGTAAGCACAGAAGTCCGCCTCTCGGGCACCACACTCGGTTATCAGATAATACCAGAATATCAGGCGAATATTGCAGGAAGAAGCACAACAACATATAATAGCAGACAAATGAAATAAGGTAAACACATCAAACAGCACCGGTACCGCTGCGGCGTGCAACCCGATCCATATATCGCTGCGGCATGCAGCCCGATCCATTTAACATCGACGGCGCTCACTGGGGGTGTGCAGACTCCGGGAGGGGCCCCTTACGGCCCAAGCGCAATATCAAGCCATCTCATGGCATCAAATCTAGGCCCTCGGCCTCACATCAGTATCAGTGTAACATCGCTGCGGCGCGCAGCCCGATCCAAGATATCCTCACAATACAGGCCCTCAGCCTTACTCAGTCAACAAAATCACATAAGCCGCTCGGGCAACAATAAAACACGATGCTCAGCCCAAAAATATATTTAGAAATATCATTTCGAGTGTTTAAGGCATAGTAAACTTGCTGAGTTTAAAATAGTGGAAAACGCATGACTGAGTTAAAATATATACATAAAACATTGAGGAATTATCAACAACAATACCCGAAGGGTTCAAATAGCTGGCATGAAGCCCAAATATGGCAATCAGCCCACATTATGATAATAACAAGTAATTTCAGTCAAATACGCAGTAAATTCATCAATCGGGATGGACTGAGTCACAATCCCCAATGGTGCTCTACCCCACGCTCTCTATCCGGTGTGCAAGTCACCTCAACATCTATGATGTGCAAGTCCGGGGTTTCAAACCCTCAGAATATCATTTACAATCATTACTCACCTCGAACTAGTGAAATCTCTAGATCGCGATGCCTTTGCTCCTCAAATCAGCCTCCACGCACGTCGAATCTAACCAAAATCAGAGCGAATACATCACAATATGCTAAGGGAATAAAGCCCAAGAGAAAACCATCAATAACGGGCACAAATCCCGAAATTACCAAAACCCGAGCCCCGGGCCCACTTCTCAAATCTCAGAAATTTTTACATCAATGGATTTCTTATCTCGCCACGAGTCTATACATATCAAAATCACAAGAATCGGAGTCCATTTGACCCCTCAAATCCCTAGTTTAAGCTCTCTTAGGTTCAAGCCCTAAACCACCATTTTTGTACCTTAATTCCTTGAGTTTTCAGTTCCAATCCATGTATTTACACCATAAAATCATGTTCTAAGTCCAAGAATTCATACCTGATCAAAGCCCTCAAAACTCTCTTCAAAATCGCCCAAAAACTCTCCAAGTCCGAAGTGAAATATGTTGCTCTTTCAAAAATTCGCGAAGAAGACTAATTAATAAATCTATCCAGTCCTCTCGTTTCTGCGGTCCAGTTGTCGCTTCTGCGGCCTTCTTCCGCTTCTACGGAAATTCTTAAAATCCCAAGGCCCGCTTCTGCGACCTCATTCCCACATCTGCATCTTCGAAGATGCAGTTTCCCTGACCGCTTCTACGGAAACAGCCTTAAGCCCAGGACTCAAATCTGCGGCTTCTTCCTCCACTTCTGCGCGACCGCACCTACGGTCCCATAACCACAGGTGCGAAAATACCAGATACCAGCAGACCTTGACCATGCAAAAATTTCGAAACTCTCCGTTTAACCATCCGAGCTCACCCCGAGGCCCCCGAGACCTCAACCAAAAACACAAACATGATCCAATACCTTATTCAAACTTGCTCCAATCATCAAAACACCACGATTAACACTAAGACCATCAAATTACATCAAATCCAAGCCTAAGTTCTTCAAATTCTTCCGAAACTCGCATTCGATCAAAAACCCAACCAAATCACCTCCGAATCACCTGAAATTTTGCACACACATCCCAAATCACCTAACGAAGCTACTGCAACTCTCAGAATTCCATTCCGACCCTCGGATCAAAATTTCACCTATCAACCGGAAATCGCCAAAATACTAACTTCGCTAATTCTTCTACACCGGACCTCCAAAATCAATTCCGATCATACTCCTAAGTCACAAAGCAACCCCCGAAGCTAACCGAATCACCGAAAATCGCATCTGAGCCTTATAACTCATAAGTCAACCTCCGGTTGACTTTTCCAAATCAAACCTTCCTTAAAGAGACTAAGTGTCTCATTTCCTACCAAAACCAATCCAAATCAACTCTAACACACCAAATACCGATAATGAAACATGAAGAAGCATAAAATGGGGGAAACGGAGCGGCAACTTCTGAGACGACGGGTCGGGTCGTCCCATCCTCCCCAACTTAAACAAACGCTCATCCTCGAGCGTACCCAGAGTTGTCCTAGAAGACAATCAATAGCTGAATAACCTTACCAAGTATATACCCGGGGGTAATCCCACGTCACCCTATCTCGCATAGGTCCGATAACACAACATAGCTAAAATTCCACAATCCATCTAGTTCATAAACCATAGAACCACATTGCACTTTCCGAAATCATACACAAGATCAGAACCTCACATCTATACTCGGAATAAGCCAAAACCAGTTGTAATAACCCATACCTGCAACCTCAGGTGCAATCATATGATATACTACATAACCCAAACACTCGAAACGATAACTTCAATTCATAGCAGTTGCCCACAACACCCGAATACCAGTAGAAAACCTCTTATCAACTAAGGTCTTATTCCAACAGTTTTATATACTACCAATGATAAATGAAACACGCAATAAACTGTAACCATTTCTCAGATCAACCATTCATGAAGCCACTTCCCTTTTGACTAATACCACAGCAGATTTCGAGCCAAACCTCGATATTATCCTTCCAACAAGCTGAAATCAAATCCGTTCGTATTCATTAGTGACCCCAACGATCACCTCAAATCTAACACACCACTCTAGTGATATGACACATCAATACATGTCTAAGCCACAACTTGCCTAATACGCGCACCAATAAGAAACGGTCTGAACATACTAAAATCATGAAAAATGACCCAAACGAAAGACATGTACCTCAAGCTCATCAGTACCATCACAACACAAGGCTTAGACCCCGTCTCAAATCATAAAAATAGAACACCTGAATATACCCCGAAAGGTCATATCTCCACGTGGCCTCGCTACAATGCGTGATCCTATTCAAACACTGTTACACATGAAACACCTCAAGTCACTATGCTCAAAATCGACAGTCACGCACAATTTGATATTTGGAACCAAAGCAATTCATTACACCCACGGTAAAATAAATAACATACGCCACGTAACCCGATAGGTCATAACTAATACTCCATTTACCGAGCAACACCCAATTACTATTCCCGATCGACTTTCACTATGAATTCCCAATAAAACCGCACCACATGTACCCATAACCAAAAAATCATAACGTCTCACAACACCGAAAAGCAACTCAAGCTAAACACGTATCCACATCGGCCTACCAACAAACTCATTACCAAGAAAGCCTGAAGCTTCTCCTTCCACTACTATAACTCCTGCCGGAGCCGTACGATACGGTGCCCGGCACTAAATCAATATCGAAATCCACAACCTCACCCGGCGATATGTCCGGCCACAAGAAACGCATCCGAAAAGTCCCTTAACACCGGAACGGAACCAATGGTAGAAACTTCTGCACTGACATCCATCACGAAGGCCTAATTAAGAAAAAAAATCCTTTCCAGCCGTCAGCTAAGTCTTTGAAATATAAACCACTCTGCAAGAACATAATCCAATGCACCTTGCCACTCAACCCGTGGCATTTCCGGCATAGCCCATAGCACAATAGTTCAGAGTTATCCATCTCTAAGACAACCAGTCTGAATTCCAATATCACATCTAAAATCTAACATACCAGCAAATAAAGATCCACTCGAGCCTCCAAATCCTGATAGTTACTAACAGTGCCGATACACACGATCTACAACCACATCATAGCATGTGTATGAGAACTTCCGTCTCCACACATCCATTCCCAATTTCGTCGTCTGAACACATGCACACCTTTAATACCCAATCAGTCCACGATAGATACTCTAAAATTTCCCTATGCCACCAAGCAAACCCGAATACCACTAGCTGATCCAACAAGAAAGTGTCCCAATACTATCGAAGTATCATCAGTTTAATCACATCTGAGACGTATACTGCCGTCAAATCACTTCCAAGTAGCAGTATCATATCTTTGATTATCTGAGGCTACGCGTTACCTAGGAGTTTTATGAACTTCCTTTCAGAACTGAACTGAAACCTCGTACACGCAAATATCAATCCTCCATATCATACCGCATATACCATACCATCTAAGGATAGCAAGAAAACTTTTATCTCCCTTCCGAGCCACAAACATCTACTCATTCAACTAGTTAAGAACTTCCATTGATCCCATCTAGAAGAAAAATCATTACACATTCCATGTCTCTCATATTCGCAGAAAATGCACCTTTTCAACCATGGTAGAAATCAATAAGAACTCTCTCAATTCTGTTTGCATAAATTAAACTGCCAGGACGGAATCCTTCTAACTCGACCAAGCTAAGCAAGCCATCAAAACCCAAGAGCATTGCTGCAAAATACTTGTAAGGGCTCATTACCTCAAATACATGCAAAGAATTAATCATATCCTTACCATACCAATTCGGTTTACTATCAAGCTATTCCGTCTATCTAATTTCCCTTCTGATTCATCATCAACTTGATATTCCCCCTTGCTGTAGCACCACAGTTCCTCAACCCAGGCTCACTACACGAGACCCAAGCATAAGACCACACTATCTAAGACCCATAAGCCACTGAGTACTCTCTCAAATGTTCCCAGAAACACCACATTCCAGAATACTTTACTCTGAAGAACTTCCTATGAATCTAAATTCGTTATCTTTACTTTTCAGATACTGATACATAGGATCCCATAATTAACATAAAAATACCACAAGTCTTGACATTTTCCAATGAAAACACAGTCTCTAACCACATACACAACCTTAAGACACATGATCGTTACATGTAGAAGCTTTAACACATCAAAACCATTCTCGAGAGTCATTTACTTCTTATTCGAACTGCAATTTTACCTAATCAAATAAACATAACCACCCGTGCCTCATTAGCAATCTGACACCGCAGGATATGACCTCGTCCCAATACAAACAAACATCTTCCTGCTCCATGCACCGAGCATTCTTTACCAATAATAGCTTAAGACATCCTCTGATTCTCACACATCTACGAAGCACCATGTAACCTTTGTCAAAATTTTCCTTCACTCGTGCCCTCCTTGGCTCAATTTCCGCAACCAAAACCAATTCTCTAGAATGCCTCAAACCGGAACCAACATAGCACATAACCGCACAATTAGCTAATCAATAGCAAACTCCCCAACTTGGCTCGAAGCCATAGATCAAAACACTACCAACAACTCATAACGCATATACTCTATTGCTACCTTAATACCATAGTGAGATTAAACTCAATCCTTCATAAGCTCGCGGAAACATAAATCATCTAGAATTTTTAAATCTTCTGCAAATCTCGCATTCACTCGTACAACAGTTAAGCCCACTCTCTAGGAAATCCAATTTATATGTCAACACATGTTCTTCACTTGTAAATGAGACCTTCTAGTATATAACATAAGGATCACACAACCTTAGAACACTCCACAGGAGATGACCCACCTGCTTCGCCTTAATATAAAATTTTCGTATACCTTCCATCATCATACACATTACACAGCCAATTAGTCCTCCTTAGCCTGAACTTATACCACAACATGGAATTTACTCCACTCCCAGCTGGAAACATGAAAAGATTCTTTACGCACCCATAACTCGGAGCTACACGTCCAATCACAATGGAAATCATACACTTAACAATTCATTTATCATCTAGTAGACTCTCTTCGTTACTTCCAAGTCACATAGATACATCTCGCAGTACCAACATACTCGTCGCATGGCTATCCAACCGTCACTTCCACTAATAGGGACAATACCGAACATATAAGTTCAAAACACTTATTCACACAATCAGCACATCGATGCTCAAGCCATAGGCAAAGATACGGCCTCAAGTCCTCCAGACTGGCCCAACATCAAACTCACAGAGATCATATCTTGCCCCTTGATCGGGTAATCACAAGCCATCAAGGCACATCTGATACCGAGCGCTCATGTGCGCTTACGAACGCGTGCAAGGAAATTTCAAGAGTTATATTTCAAGCTGAATCAAAGACGCACGATAAGAATTCCAAGAATGTGAAATTTTCCTAAAGGTTCTGCAGCCTCTCGAGGATAAATACAGACGTCTCCGTACCCGATCCGCGAGACTCTACTAAACCTACTCATGACTCGTGAGACCTAGTAACCTAGGCTCTGATACCAACTTATCACGACCCAAACCCTGCACTGGTCGTGATGGCGCCTCTCATGTAGACAAGGCCGGCCAACTAACCCAACTCGTCTCTTTCAAAAAAAATAGTTAAACACAAATGAACAGCAAAAATACGACTTAATGATATTAATTAACCAAAATTACAACCCAAAAGAGCCCCAACCTGGGTGTCACAAGTCACGAGCATCTATCAGAGTATAAGTTCAACTACAAGACCTAAAATATCCAAAATCGAATCAATGAACCAAAAAGGGAGGAAAAATAGTGTTGCGAACACAGGTAGTCACCTCACTACTCCTATAGCTCTGCCTCTGATCAGACAAAACCCGCTACCGGGTGAACAAATACCTGTATCTGCACGCGATGTTCATAGAGTAAAGTGAGTACTCCAACTCAGTGAGTAACAAGGGTAAATAACAACTGAGCAGTAAGAAATCATGTAAAGCAAACCATCATACTATATAGGAGCAGTGAAAAGTCCTTCGAGAGAAAGCAGTGAAGCTATAAGACCTTTGGAAATATCTTAGCATCAGTTTAAAACCTCTTTTAAAAATGACTTTTTCAACAGTTCTGCAAATGAATGCAAAACAAATAGTGCAGGTAAGCATAGAAGTCCGCCTCTCGGGCACCACACTCGGTTATCAGATAATACCAGAAAATTAGGCGAATATTGCAAGAAGAAGCACAACAACATATAATAGCAGACAAATGAAATAAGGTAAACACATCGAACAGTACTGGTACCTCTGCGGCATGCAGCCCGATCCATTTAACATCGACAGCGCTTACTAGGGGTGTGCAAACTCCGGGAGGGGCCCCTTACGATCCAAGCGCAATATCAAGCCATCTCGTGGCATCAAATCTAAGCCCTCGTCCTTATATCAGTATCAGTGTAACACCGCTGCGGCGCGCAGCCTGATCTAAGGTATCCTCACAATACAGGCCCTCCGCCTTACTCAGTCAACAAAATCACATAAGCCGCTCGGGCAATAATAAAACACGTTGCTCAGCCCAAAAATATGTTTAGAAATATCATTTCGAATGTTTAAGGCATAGTAAACTTGCTGAGTATAAAACAGTGGAAAACGCATGACTGAGTTTAAATATATACATAAAACAGTGAGGAATTATCAACAACAATCCCCGAAGGTTCAAATAGCTGGCACGAAGCCCAAAACATTATGATGATAACAAGTAATTTCAGTCAAATACACAGTAAATTCATCAATCGGGATGGAATGAGTCACAATCCCCAACGGTGCTCTACCCCATGCTCTTTATCCGGCATGCAAGTCACCTCAACATAGCACTATGATGTGCAAGTCCGGGGTTTCAAACCCTCAGAATATCATTTACAATCATTACTCACCTCGAACCGGCGAAAACTCTAGCTTGCGATGCCTTTGCTCCTCAAATCGGCCTCCACCTGTGTCGAATCTAACCAAAATCAGAGCAAATACATCACAATATGCTAAGGGAACAAAGTCCAAGTGAAAACAATCAATAACGGGCACAAATCCCGAAATTACCAAAACTCGAGCCCCGAGCCACTTCTCAAATCTCAGGAATTTTTACATCAATGGATTCCTTATCTCGCCACGAGTCTATACATATCAAAATAAATAAGAATCGGAGTCCATTTGACCCCTCAAATCCCTAGTTTAAGCTCTCTTAGGTTTAAGCCCTAAACCACCATTTTTGTACCTTAATTCCTTGAGTTTTCAGTTCTAATCCATGTATTTACACCATAAAATCATGTCCTAAGTCCAAGAATTCATACATGATCAAAGCCCTCGAAACCCTCTTCAAAATCGCCCAAACACTCTCCAAGTCCGAAGTGAAATATGTTGCTCTTTCAAAAACTCGCGAAGAAGACTAATTAATAAATATGTCCAGTCCTCTCGCTTCTGTGATCCAGTCGTCGCTTGTGCGGCCTTCTTCCGCTTCTGCATAAATTCTTAAAATCACAAGACCCGCTTCTGCGACCTCATTCCCACATTTGCGTCCTCGTAGATGCAGTTTCCCTGACCACTTCTGCGGAAACAGCCATAAGCCCAGGACTCGCATCTGCGGCTTCTTCCTCCACTTCTGTGCGACCGCACCTGCGGTCCCATAACCGCAGGTGCGAAAATACCAGATACCAGCAGACCTTGACCATGCAAAAATTTTGAAACTCTCCGTTTAACCATCCGAACTCACTCCAAGGCCCCCGGACCTCAACCAAAAACACAAACATGATCCAATACCTTATTCAAACTTGCTCCAATCATCAAAATACCACGATTAACACTAAGACCATCAAATTACATCAAATCCAAGCCTAAGTTCTTCAAATTCTTCCGAAACTCGCATTCGATCAAAAACCCAACCAAATCACCTCCGAATCACCTGAAATTTTGCACACACATCCCAAATCACCTAACGAAGCTACTGCAACTCTCAGAATTCCATTCCGACCCTCGGATCAAAATTTCACCTATCAACCGGAAATCGCCAAAATACTAACTTCGCCAATTCTTCTACACCGGACCTCCAAAATCAATTCCGATCACACTCCTAAGTCACAAACTAACCCCCAAAGCTAACCAAATCACCAAAAATTGCATCCGAGCCTTATAACTCATAAGTCAACCTCCGGTTGACTTTTCCAAACCAAACCTTCCTTAAAGAGACTAAGTGTCTCATTTCCTGCCAAAACCAATCCAAATAAACTCTAACACACCAAATACCGATAATGAAACATGAAGAAGCATAAAATGGGGGAAATGGAGCGGCAACTTCTGAGACGACAGGTCGGGTCGTCACAGTTCGTCACTACATGTCAGTCCATAGTTTGGACTTGTTACCTACTGAGTTGGTGTACTCACATTACCCCATGCACCTTGTGTGCATATATAGGTATCTCGAGGCACGGTAGCGGTTGTTGATCATTTTAGTTGTGTACTTTTTCTTAGAGATAGCGAGGTAGTTGTCTGGCGATCGCAGCCCCACCTTCTCCTTCCTTATCTTCCTTTTAGTGTATTTGTTGGCTATTCTCAGACTATGTTAGTCTTGTAGTATTTTTCTCATGACTTAGTGACACTCGAGGTCGGGCTTATATTTTTTGCTTTGGTTTGATCTTTAATTTATATCTTTATCGAATTTCTATTAAAAACATGGTTTTACTTAAGTTTTAAATGAAATATGGAGTATTTGGAAATAAGTTGGCTGGCCTAGTTTCACGATAGCCGCCATTAAAACTGGGTCAGTTTTTGGATCGTGACAACTAGCTGTCCAATCAAGTATGCGGGTTTAGAATTACCAACTCTTGTAGCTATATCGGTATTAACTGTAGAAAAATACTCATACAACCAAATTTGCATAGCAAGTGAAAAACCTTGAAGGAGATAAAAATGCACAAAAGGGTTTAGCTTATGCCTAACACACTGAAGCAATTGTGTATAAGTTTCGATACCCCATGCGAAATTCGCATACTGCCCCGACTCCACTAAATAGAATCTAAAGTGGTCTATCACACCATTATCTTTCTCTGAAGGATAGAGAAATAATTCTACCGGATAGATAATACACAACTTGACGGCATCATCATCATTCACCCAACTACGGCTGGTTACAATTTGTTTCAAGTACGACTTCTCAACTTTTTTTTATTTAGAAAATAGCTCATCTTTGTTTTACTGTCATACTTAGGTGTGTAACCAAAGTTCGTTAATTCTGTAAAACATCGAAGGCCAGTAATAAGGGCAAACTCCCTCAACCCAAAATTCAGTCTCTCGCCCTTTATCTCTGCCGTTAGAAAATGAGAATCGGATGCGTTCGATTCATACTTCATGAGAAGGTAAATTGCCTGATTTTGGATACATATTTTGGGCATGCAAAGAAAGTGCCCAAAACATATCTTTTCAATTTTAACCCATTTTTAAATAATAACACCTTGATTTGGGCTGGAACAGTGGGGTCGGATAATGTCTAGAACCTAGTGATGCCATAATCAAAATCGTATGGTGCAAAAAAATTCTGATTCTGCACCAAAAGAAATAATAATTTAATAAAACATATTTAAAGATCAAAAAATAAAATAATAATAATTATACTACACTTTAGCTAAAGCCAGAAAGACATTAATATATTGCATACAAATAAGTTGCAAAATTAGTAAACATATATAACAACTGAACTACATTGAAGCTGTAAATGCGCTGACAAATTTATGTTTGGGGTAAGAAAGTAGAAACTAACAACTAGACATAATATACACAATTTGTTTATAAAAAATAAAACTAGCATCTACAAGTACAACAATAATAACCAATAAAATCAACTAAATCATGTAGTGCATTACCTAACAAAATTATTTCAAATAATATATGACAAATCTATAATTTTCAGAAAAATATAGAAAAGTTGATAACTAACAATAAATATACAAAATGTAGACAAATTTCTACTAATACAGAAAAAAATAAAAAAGTATAGTAATGAGAAACAGGTATTGTAACTAAAAAAAGAGCAAAAATTGTAAGTACTATAATTTTACCTTCTCTAATGACTGTTGGGGTATGTTTTTAGGAGATTTTTTAACCTTCTTCCTTTTTGAAGGTTTGACAGTAGGAGAAACTTTGATTTTTTTTGCAGGTTTTAGGATAACTTCTTCTTCGACGAAATCATCATCACAAATAATTTCTTTGCTCTTCTGCTTTACTGATTTAGCATATGTCGAAGCTTTACCAGCATCCCTGTCATGCTTGAGTTTTGTTAGTGCTTCTGCCCTAGCTTCATGAGGGGAAAGCTTGGATTGTCTCAGGTTTTGCATGTGTCAATTTCACTATTTTTTTAGGTTAATCCTGTGAGAAAACACTCAAAACAAAAGTACGAATATCACCAATATTAGCATTTTTAGGGATATTCGGAAATTCTTTCTTCTTCATCGTAAGGGAAGGAAAATTTAAAGTTGTTACTGATTTCGTAGGATTTTGAGAGAAATCAGAAAGTTTGAGAGATAGTAAAAGATTTTTGAATAAAAATGGAAGAAAGCATTAATGGAGGGAGATGGGTATCAGAATTGTAGGGGGTATGGACGAAGAAACGTTGGGGGGAGGGGGGTATGTACGTTAGAGAGATTATAAGAGTTAATTGATTCTTATTTAATTCTTGAAATGTATATAATTGGTAAGTTGTATATGCCTATATAATTATTGAAACTTGAGTAGGGAGGGTAATAGGGTTTCAAATAGTGCAGCAAAGTAGGTGAAAAGTAGGGGGGAAATAAAAAATAGCTAGATTTATAATTGGTAATTGAAAAATAGTCACGGTTTCAAAAGTAATCAAAATTTAACCTTTTTCTTGTAAAGATATAATCTAAACAAAAACACCCTTAAAATTCGAAAAAATTTCAGTATATTATTCTTGAGTTCAAATTTTTTAATTTTTACATTCGAGATTCCAATATAATATGCTGGAATTTTATAATGTGCAGGAGTTCCAACATAATATGCTTGAAGTTTCTACGCATGAACTCCATAATCTAGCATATTATCCATGAATTTTCTGTGTTTCAGCATTACAATGGCTATTTTTCAATAACTTTGCAAATGCTAATTATTTTTCGATTATCAGTCCAAAAACTGGTTAGCCCATGCTATTTTGAGAGAAATTCACTTTTAGCCGCTTGGAGAAAACAAATATCATCCAGTAGCTATAAACATTAGTCAGACAATTCATAACCTCAAACTAATTATACCGGCTAGCCCAAACTTACCGTATGAAGGCTATTTTTACTTCTCTTTCTTTTTTTACGGTTCAAATTTTTCATAAGTACACAATTTGCTAGGTGCAGAAGAATTAGATGAGCAAATTAAAGAGCTGTAGTTATTGGACAAGAGAAAGTGATTACTAACACCTAAGAATTTCCACATATCAATTTGGACAACAAATGTACACAGTACAGTGTTCCAACTGTACTGTCCCCAAAACAAATACCTATCAAACTAATAAGGCTACACGCTGCAGAGACTACAATATTGTGGTATCATGTATGACTTCTTCTACTCGGCATATGTAAGCTCAATTTTACTTATTCTTATTTTTTCCCTAGTTTCGAAGCTTGAAAGAGAAAAGAAGATCTTGAAATAAATGGTCATGAAATAAAAAATTTAGTATTATATATAAGGGTACACTAAAGATACATTAGGATTTAGGGGTACACTGAAATAAATATAGGATACATTTTATATAAAAAAAATTATACAATGTAATAGTGTATATACAATTCCATCTCTTTTTTTGCTCACCAAAAATAACCCAAAGACTGAAAAAATTCTCATAGTTAAAATTGTATAATCATTGTATATATATTGTATAATTAGTGTATACTGTATAAAAACTCAAAAGTGTATACAGATACATAGATATTACATAAAAGATACACTAAATATATATTTATTTTACATGATATACACAAATTATACATCTCATATTGAAGAAGAAGAAGAAGAAGACAGCAGCAATAACCACCTCCACAAATACACTTCACCGTTTACTTCTTCTTAGGAAATGCACTAAATTCATCCAAAAGAATCATGAATCCCAACCTCCAAACGGCTCACAAAGCACCGACAACCCACTGGCAACATTATATAATGTATAAACAATGTATATAAATTGTATAATAGTACATATACACCTATTATATAACATATATACATTTGTAAGAAAGCTGCAAAAAAGCCAGAGCCGAAAAGGAAAGCAAAAGGGAAGGCCACTCGAGTCTTTATCCGATCGCAGCCATGGCCGAAAGATATCACCAGCCAAATATTTGCTATAATTCCTTACAAATCTAGAATTGCATAAATTTTATAGAAGAGGAAAGAAGCAACACGGAAGATAATAAAATTATCATTGGTTAGAGGTAGTGGTGGAGATGGTTTAGACAAAGAAAAATTATTTCTATAAATTTCCTATTCGCAATAGATAGTTTTTGGTCTCGATTTGATTTTGGGGTTGATATTTGAGAGTGTTTTGAGAGGGAGATAAAGATTTACTTATGAAAATATGGTGAATTGGTGGTAGTGAGTTCAGTGGTGGAGATAAGTTGGAGTGGTGATATGAGGAAGGCAATGGAAATAAGCTGGATTGGTGATGATTATATCGATGATGGAAGTGCGATGAAAATAACAAACAACATGAGGAGTAGGAAATACGAATGAATTGGGAAGAGAAGTTGTCACGACCCCAACCCCGGTCGTGATGGCGCCCAACACAATTGCTAGGCAAGCCCGACCATTGTGACACTCTCAACCCGAGTATGAAAACCCATCACCAGTTAATTAGATATTTATAACAGTTTGCAAGATTAATAATTCTGAAAATAGATAGAAACAATACGGAAAACCATAGTAATACCAATATAACTCCCAAAAGATCTGGGGTCACGAGTCTAGAGCCTCTAAATACAACTGAGTAATGAATTCTCAAAATACATAAGCCTAGGCTGCGGAAATGTAAAAGGATAAGGGGGAGAAGTCGGGTCCTGTGGACGCCATGCAGTTACCTCGACAACTCCTGAGATAATCTGGAGAGCAGCAACAACGCTACGAAGCCTCCGGAACACCTGAATCTGCACACATGGTGCAGGGAGTAAAATGAGTACTTCCAACTCAGTGAGTAATAAGCATATATAATGACTGAGAATGAGAATACCCGAAATACCACATATATAAAGCTACAGACAACATTTTAGCACAACTAATGGTGAAAATGGCAACAAGACAACTAACGGTGTGCCATCTTTCTTCTTCATAAATAGGATCAGAGCACACCACGGCGACACACTCGGGCGAATGAACCCCTTATCTAGGAGTTCCTGAAGCTGATCCTTTAGTTCTTTTAACTCTGCCATACGATACGGAGGAATAGAGATGGGCTGAGTGCCCGGCACTATATCAATACCAAAATCAATGTCCCTGTCCGGCGGCATGCCCGGCAGGTCTGCTGGGAACATATCTGGGAAATCTCTCACAACGGGCACAGAATCAAGACTAGGAGTCTCAGCTCCAACATCCCTCACAAAAGCCAAGTACGATAGACAACCTTTCCCAACCAGCCGCTGGGCCTTTAGGAAAGAAATCACCCTACTAGGAACATAATCAGTCATCCCATGCCACTCAATCCTCGGAACACCCGGAATAGCCAACGTAACTGTCTTGGCATGATAGTCCAGAATAGCATGGTATGGAGATAGCCAATCCATACCCAGAATCACATAAAAATCTACCATGCCCAACAACAACAAGTCAACTCGTGTCTCCAGACCTCCAATAGTCACCAGACAAGATCGATATACATGATCCACAGTAATAGTATCGCCCACCGGGGTGGATACGTGCACGGCCAAAGCAAGACAACCGCCGGTCGTACCTAAATGATGGGAAAAATATGAAGACACATAGGAGTATGTAGATCCGGGAACAAATAAAACTGAAGCATCCCTGTGACAGACTGAAATAATACCTGTGATAACAGCATCTGATGCAATGGCGTCCCTCTTATCTGGAAGAGAATAGAATCGAGCTTGACCACCACCAGATCGGTCTCCCCCTCTAGGGCGGCCCCTAGCTGCCTGGCCCCCACCCCTACCTGACTGGGAGGGTGCTGAAGTAGATGGAGTAGAAGAGGAGGGTTGATCTCTCTGCTGAGATCGACCACCGCGAAGCTGAGGACACTGTCTCCTCATGTGACCAAGCTCACCGCACTCGTAGAAACTACCCGGTGCTGGAGAAGGGGACTGAAGAGAACCCCTCGCTGCTGAAGAACTCTGGGCTGAAGAAGCAGGAGCAGAGCTCTGAGCTGGAAGGGCACTAAGTGAAGACTGGCCCTGCTGAACTCCCTGATGACCACGGCCTGA
>MDKF010313323.1:0-49264 GCA_026770625.1 Nicotiana glauca
GAGCTTAATACTTGGGTTTTATTTGCAACGTCCGCAGAATCCTATTTAGAGGATAGACTTTGGGCGTGATCAGTGCATAGACATCAATTAGGACAAGGACACTCCCTTCTTGGCGATATGTTTTACAAATCTATCCATATCTCAATACATTCTCCTAACAAGTCCTTGGGAAATACATTCGGAGTCAAGGGTGGGATCAATCCCTCCCTATATGCTTCAAATTCGCAGATTATGGCATCAAAGTTACCAATCTTGAGAATAAAACTTAGAGTGGAAATTAGCTCCCTAACTTGAGCTCTATAGCACGATTGGAGTATCAAAGAAGGGTGAAATTCCTAAATCTCTGAATAGCCTCCAACTTATTGAAGTTGTCAACAACACACCGATAAGTAGGACTCTACTAGACATGGCTCCGAGACATCCTAGGACACTTTGACACCAAGTTTGTCACCAAGTTACGCTCTGACACCAAGTTTGTCATGCCCCAAAATTCGAGGAGCACGACCAGCACTCAACCGAGTAAACCCGACTGAGCAAGCCTGGCAGGTTTCATACACACTACCCAACCCAACTCATAATTAAATAAGAGATGGACTCCATTGAAAATACTTAGTAAGTATTTTATTAACAATTCCATTTCATTTCCATTAGTAGCTTAAATCATAAATATCAAAATATTACATGTTTTGTAAATCATTGCCAAATATCAATATTTCAATCTTAATTCCAATACCCAACACAAACCACAACCTGCCTACGGAGCCTCTAAATATAACTGAAGAATAATACAGAAATACCGGCAACAAGGCTCTGGCTATACCTAACACAAATACATAAAATAGGACTCCGGGAAGAACAGCGGCATAAGCCACGCAGGGCCCCGAGGGGAAAGGGTCTCACCAATACAGCTGACGGAAAATGGAGGAGGTGCTACTACCGGTGGACTGGAGTGCCTGCTATAGAACCACTTACAATCATAAGACGAATGTAAAGGGACGTCAGTACATTTGAATTGTACTGGTATGTATAACTAAATACCATTTTACTAGAAAGAACTAACAAATAGGTACAAGTAAATAACATCGGTAAATCAAGGATGCAATTCATATAATCTTAGAAAGAACTAACAAATAGGTACAAGTAAATAGCATCGGTAAATCAAGGATGCAATTCATATAATCTTTCATACAATTTCCAAAACATAGATTGGGGCATTTCTGTCACATGTTCACCACTATTCTCAATACCACTGCCATCTTGAGCGGAGTCCGGTCATGACCTGACCGTCTAGGTGACCTCATTGGAGGCATTACTCTCAATCAATATTTCATTTCTCTTATCCGGAATTCAATATCATCACATTACCACCATGTGTACGGCATGGTGTCTGATCACGACCCGATCAGCTAGGTCGCCTTGCCTAGGAATTACTCCATTCTCATTAGCCAACACCTCTAAATCTTTATTCCACACATATCATACCAATTCTTGGGCACTCATGGCCATTATCATCACATCATTTTCCCTTTTCAATATTCATTTTACAAGTTGTGATCATACACACATATATCAAAGATAATTTAAGTTGCAATCACGGGTATGTAAGCACATAGCTAGCATGAATAATTCTTTGTTTCGATGTTGGTTTATAGCCCAAGTATTTCAAAACATAACTGTACCTTTTCATCCTTCTCTAATTATCAAGAATGGTACATTATTCACATTGAGGCACATCCCTCACGAATATATATAGATAATTGCAAATCAATTAATGCGTAATAACAAGCAATATGTTAACCAATTCAACTCTTACCATACTTTCGTATATGACAATGGAGCTCAATTTATAATAAAAGGGGGTTTTAGCCATACATACCTCAATAAAGCTTTCCTTACTTTATTACAAATTTCCGGAACTCTTAGCACTTCAATCTGTTGAGTAAGAATTACAAATTAAATCGAGAATTAGAGATGAGATTGAGACTCTTTTGACAAACCCTAGAGGCTCAATGTGATCTTAGGCCCCTTTCTTAGAGCAATTTATATCATTTTCTACCCCTCTTTAATTCACCACCTCCCACTACTCTAAGGTTTTATATGCATGTAAGGAAGCCATTGTTATACCAACGAATCACCTCACTAGTGACCCCTTATATCTGAGAAAAAAAATAAGAGTTAGGGTGATGAAGTCTTACTTCTTGAGATGAAGGTCTAGGGGTCTTCACTTGATTTTCTTCAAGGACTTAGCCGTATCTTATGGAGTAATTTGATGGGTAGGCTTTTTCTCTCTAAAAACCCTCTCTCTCCCTCTAGAAATGTTCAGAAGAATGCTTAAAATGAGCTATAACATCGGATATATCGATAGGGAGGTCGGGTTGAAAATTAGAAAATTGGAGCCCCGAGTCAAATATGTGATCGCAGAGTAAACATGCGGTCCGCATAATGGACCGCAAAATGCTCCCCAGAAACTGGACAGTTTGACTGAGTCTGCGGCAGAAATGCGGTACGCATTCATGTTCTGTGGTAGCAAAAGTGAACCGCAGAACTCACCCTCACAAAATTCAAAGTAAATTATGCGAAGACTATGCAGTCCACATTTCGATTATGCAACCGCATTTTCGACCGCATAGCTGACTTAAATTTCAACCAACATTCTAACTAACTCCGCGGCAAATATGTGGCCCGCATACCTGATTTGCAGCCGCATTCTGGACCGCATTTTTTGCATTTTTCTGGAAACTTAATCTTGACTTTTTAATCTTGACTTAAAATTGCTAACACATGCTCCTATCCTGGCAGCACGGGATCCAGGTTTTCGAGTAGGGATTTCACGGAACCCAATGGATCCTGAACTACATATAGCCTGATTCCTATAATACCAGGGATCTGTAGGCAGCTCAGCAACCAGATCACAATCAAATTCTTCAAACTATTTGACTCAGTCAAAATTTCTCACCGTATCTTTACCCAACAACTCTTTCATCCTTCCCGGGTAAAGAGGGGCAGTTGTTGATACCCAATTTTTTCCTGTCTCTTTTATATTTCTGAAATACTTTCAAAATAATGTGTGTATATATATATATATAAGCATGTCCAAGTATTTTATTATTTTTTTTCAATTTTTAAACCAATTTATTACCCTATTTTAACAATAATTAGTCCCAAAAAATTATCATTTGATTGATTCAGTTATTGTATTCTCATATTTATACCAAAATATAGCTAAGGTAATTTTTATACATTTTTACAAATTTATTTAGTAACTTTAAAGATAAATTGCATACAATTACAATTTTAGCCCATTTTGAGATTTAATGGAATTTTATAATTTAAAAATAGGTTCTTGTATTTTTAATTTAGTATTTATATAATATTAACCTATTTAGAACCTTTAATTTATTTTTAGAATTCATTTTACTATTTTTATAAAACAAAAAGAGGAAAGTGGCTATTTAAAATCTTGCCCCATTTTGTTTCAATTGTAGCCCAAATTAATTCCCCAAATTAACCCAATTTCAAACCCCAAACGGACTGGCCCAATCTCTAAATTAGCCGCTCCCGACCCAACTAATCTAACCCGCCCGACCTTCCTTTTTGCCACAATCATTCCTTTCCTTTTTCAATTTACAAACACCCAACCCTAAAATCATTTCCCCTTAACCCGCCGTCTTGAAACCCCTCTCCTCTCCGAGATGCTCTTGAACCTTCCTTAACCCTAGTAGCCTCTAATCGCTCCCACCTCGAAACTCACTGGAAACCATGGCCTCTTCAGCCATGGGGGTCTTAAACTTACTTTGCATTACACCTACGGGCTTGATGCTCAAAGGTTCAAGGTCAGGTCTTCACTTTGATCTTTGCAAACTCAAGGTTCTAAGGCCATCTCCAGCCTTTCTCCAGTGTGTCCTATCTCCTGAGCCTCGTTTTGATCTTCTACGATTAAGATCGGACATTTTCAAATCCTTTCTCATTTTAGGGTTATTCTGAAACCCTATCTATTTGAGGTTTTATCCGATTTTGCTTAGATCGATTTCATTATACATGGTTTATTTGAGTTTTTCAAATGATTTCCCAACTTTTCTTTAAAAATTACTATTAAAATCACTTCTTTTCGATTTAGGGTTTTCTGAAATGCTTAAAATGTTTCTCTGACTTTTCTTCCCCTTTTCTTTGTGTGTATTTGTCTTCTACTGCTTTCATATTTTTCCTTTTACCACGCATGTTCTTCTGTGTTTTCTACATTTCATTTTTCTACTGTGTTTCTATACCATGCTCTCACATATTTATTATGTTGTGTTTTTCTATATGTTCTTTTGCTATACTTTTCCGGTGTTCTTGTGTTCTTCTACTGTATTCTTAAATGTTTTACTATTTTTTTCATCTGAAAAGTGTGTTCTTATGCTATATCTACTACTATGTTCTTAAATGTTTATTGTTGTCTCTTTTACTTAACACTATTTAAGTCCCTTCTGAAAAGGATTTTTTTCTTAAACGTGTTTCTTCTACTATGATGACTATTCTCTCATTATGCTTCAAATTAGTTTATTCACTCTGTTTGCTTTGAACCTTCTACTGTGTTTGCATGTTTTTCTTAAGAGTTTCTGAAAAGAAATCTATGAGCCTGTTTTGCTACTCGCTTTCTCACCTATGTATCCGATTCAAGGTGGAAACCCTTGAATTTGGGGGTTCTACCGAGGTTTGTTCATGTGATTGAACTAGGATTCTATTGTAGAATCCTTCACTCGTTTTGACTAGCTTTTGAGCCTTTAAACTAAGTCTAAACTACTTTGTTTGCATACAATTTTGAACGTTTTAATTTCTTCTACACTAGACTTTTCTACTGGTTGGCATGATAGTTATTTCATGTTTAAACGTGACTGTATGCTTTTATATGTGATGAATCTTTCTTCAAAAAGGTTTTCAAACTTGTGATTGATTCATAACTCCTTTTAATAGGTCTAATTGATTTTTACTAATTTTCCTTAAGTTAAAAATCTTTCTATCTCTCCGACTGGGTTCATTCATATAAAATGTTGGACTTCTGATTTCGTGGTTGTTAATTGATTCTCTTTCCTTAAATAAACATCTATGTATTTTCCCTTAATTGCATGCTTTATACAAGTGTTTGATTAATTTGTTTTACCCGTTTGAAATCTGAATCCCTTAATTATGGGGAAATCTTGTGTAATTGATTGGCAATCAGTTTTCAAACTAGTTCTTGCCTTATTTTCTCATGACATTCACACTATAAATACATGACCCTCATTAACACAAAGAACACAAAATTAACACTTCTGACTTCACACTTACAATCTCACAATTCTTTTCTAAACTTATAATATTCTGACTGCCTGTTTGCACTTTGGCTTTACAAGACTACTGCTTTCTTCTTACTTGTTTCTTTGAGACTGGTATGTTTTAGTTTTAGCTTCAGCATCATCCCAATATATTTACTTACAGCTTTTACATCCATGTTTACTTTACTGTCTATGTGGAGCTAAATGTTTATCTAGCATGTTAATTTTCTTTTACCTGCTTCTGATGTGAATCACTGCACCCATGTTTCCCACTCTGTGCTTTGAGTTATGGTTCATGACATAGCAATATGCAAGTTATTGTTCATGTTTGTACTTTATACCTTAGGGAATCCTAACTCCCAAAACAATGTGTTTTAACAGGCTTGTGGGGTGTGCCAGCATTTCCCATTGCTAGGTATGCCCAGTAGCCTGTCCTTGCCCCTTTGCCTTTAACCCTATCCCTTTTTCAGAATTCCTCTCTCTATACTTACACTCACTCTTAGCTTCTAAGATCTGTCCCCCTCCTGTGAGCCTTGCCTTGGGACCTTGACCTCCCTCTGAACTTGGACACTTGAGGGCTGGCATTTCCACACTGCACTATACCCTAATCTGATTACACATTTGGATGTGAGCACTTCTCGGAGTCCAGATGAAGCTCTTAGGGAACTCTGACACATCCAAATGAGAGAAAGGCTTTGAACATCGATCTCCTGGAGTTTGTTCATCTCATGTCTCAGTCAAGGAGCCTGAATTAGGCTCCCCTTGGTTGTAATTTTAATTTTTGATGTACTTTTCCTTTCTTACATTTATTCTGGACTATAATAACTATGTAATAAACTATTGTGGATGGCTAGTGCAAAGGGGAGGGAATAACTGTATACAAAGGGTAGATAACTTGCCTATAGGGACTTTTGATTTCTACATACCATGTAGACATCATGCCTATAAAATTTTTGCATATCATATAGACATCCTTCCTATAGTTTACTTGTAAATTTCTGCATCTCATATAGTAACCACGGCTATAAGAATTTCTGCATCCCATTTAGTTACCATGCCTATAAGAATTTGTGCATCTCATTTAGTTACCATGCCTATAAGAATTTTCGCATCTCATTTAGTTACCATGCCTATAGGAATTATACATTTTTGCATATGTAGATACTATACCTATAGGAATTCTGCACTTTCATATGTAGATACCACGGCTATAAGGAATTCTACAGTCTCATATGATACTATGTCTGTAATTACTAAAAAATCTGAATCTTGCACATGCATTTAGAAAACATGTCCATAGGTCATTCTGAATCTTACATATGCATCTGTCACTAGGCAAAGGTGTTTATAGGAATTAAATAATCAATCGCATTTAGATACCATGTTGTAGGATTTCTACATCTTCACTATGTCTACACAAGTGGTTAAAAACTGACAGCGCGTAGAAAGCATGCCTATAGGAATTAATAACCAAGTCTGAAATGTTTCGTCTATAAGTAACAACAATATCTATCAATTGCAGAATTCGTACTTCTTCTATTAAAACTGGCGCCCTCTTCCTAAAACAACCTCTAATCAGTTCATGCTCTTATTTATGAAATTTGTAGATGTCATGACTATAGGTTTTCGTCTATCACTTAGGCAAGCCTTAGGATGAAAGTTAAACTGCACCAGTCTTTATTAATTAATTTGTACCAGTCTTTATTAATTGCATAATTCATACTTCTTCTATTAAAACTGGCGCCCTCTTCCTAAAACAACCTCTAATCAGTTCATACTCTTATTTCTGAAATCTGTAGATGTCATGCCTATATGTTTTCGTCTATCAGTTAGGCAAGCCTTAGGATGAAAGTTAAACTGCACCAGTCGAGGCGGGCAGGTCTACTTCCAACTTTTTATCTAAAAATATGTGATAAATCAGCATGCTTTAGTTTTTAAGTTAATTAGACTCTAATCAGTACGTGTAATATCATAACCCATTTTCCATAATAGGTCGTGATGGCGCCCGACACCACTTGTCAGGCCAGCCAACATGGAAGAATAATTAAATCCCAATTTACCTTTACTAAAAACCATTATGATAGAGGTTTTCCCAAATTAAAGTCATAAACCAGTAGGGATCAATAAAATGAAAAGACAGTTATACAACCCAAAATAACGTCTGCCACTATGTGTGTGCCAGAACCTAGTGTGACAAGCAATGGGCAACTAGTAGAATATTCCTAACATGAATAATACCCTATCCTATTGTCTGAATCAGGATAGACAGAAACAACAAAATTACAAGGAAGACTTCTTCGGCTGCGGATCGGCAAGAAGGGAGTGTAGCTCACCGTAGAAGTCCCAGATGCGCTCACTGATATGCACCAGAGTGATGTCCGGATCCACCTAATTCAAATCCTATACATTTAAGTACAGAAGTGTAGCATGAGTACATAAACAACATTTACCCAGTAAGTATCCCGCCTAATCTCGAAGAAGTAGATGCGAGAGGTCGACTCGATACTTATTAAGGTATATATATATATATATATATATATATATATATATATATATATATATATATATATATATATATACGTATGATGTATTCAAAACATGGGATTTACAAGTATCAATAGTTTATAGTAGGTGGTATAAGTCAAGAATCTTACAGCATCAAGTTTATAGTTCATCATATGTGATAATGGCAACACAAAGCATGTATAAGATTTTCCATAATTAACATGCACACATAATACCGAGGCGACGGCCCGAACCAAAAGAAATAAACTGTTCACTTGCCGAGGGTCGACGGCGCGCCTATAGATGCATATATTCATACCGAGGTGATCGACCTGATCCACAAATAAGGATAAAATATCAAGTTCACACACATGACACACAAATGGTCAAAATACCAAATTCAAATTAAATTAACTATAGAAATATGCTCATATCCCCTTTTTAAGTCTCTAGTACACACTAGGTGTTCATAACATCAATTTAACACATGAGATATATTTAATAGGCATGTTGTAGGTCCTAAGCTACCCATCTCTCGTCACCTAACACGTGCGTAGTCCCCGCATTTAGCAACAAACACTCAAACATTAATCCTAAGGGGACAATTCCCTCTTACGAGGTTAGAAAGGAGACTCACCTCGCTCTGAAGCGCACTTTCGATATCAAGAATAAGCCCAAATCCTTAATTTGTAGCAAAATGAGCTCCAACTAATTAAAATAAGCAAGAACTAGTCAATAAGAGCTTACGAGGTCCAATTCTAGCTATTTAAACAATTTCCTAACCATAAATACAAGTTTCCTAAATTCCGATCTCGGGCCCACGTGCCCGGATTCCAATATTTGTTTTAGAAGGAAGTTGTTCTCTATCACCTAAGGATCGCAAATATATGATTTCTAGTTCATTCCATAGCAAATTATATGATTAAATCTTAGTTTTGGTTGAACCCTAGGTCTAACTCTAATCTCTTGAATTTTACCTAATTTTAGTGTTAAATGTACCTAATGTTTATGTATTTGAACTAAAAGTTATTGGAGATTACTTATCTTGCAATGATGTGTGGAAACTCCCTCTTTGGAATCGCCAAAATTGCCTAAAAGTTGAAAGAAATGTGGAAGAAATGATCTTGAGCTCGTATTAAATGAGCTTTTGTCCCTAGCGGGTTCCGCTTCTGAGGAAGTGGGCTGCTTTTGTGGGAAAAGGCCAAGGGGGCCTAGGCCGCATCTGCGGTCTCAAACTCGCTTCTACGAGTCCGCTTAAGAGGAAAGCCCATCGCTTCTGCGATTATGAGCCTGAGGCGGATGGACCGCTTCTACGGTTTCCCCTGGGCTTGGCCCCTTCCGCTCGTGCGATAAAATGACCGCTTCGGACCGCAAAATACTCCCCCAAAAACTAAACATTCTGACTCGGTCTGCGATAATAATGCGGTCCGCATTCGTGTTCTGCGGTCGCAAAATGCACTGCAGAACTGACCTTTGCAAATTCAAAGGAAAGTATGCGATGACTTATGCTGTCCGCATTTTTGATTATGCGACCGCATTTCTTACTTCAATTTCATCCTACATTCTGCCTCACTCTGCGGCAGCTATGCGGTTCGCATTTCAATTATGCGACCGCATTCTGGACCATATTTCTTGCATTTTTTGGAAACGTATTCTTTACTTTTTAATACATCATTCAATCCAAAAAGGTCCGCATTTACTAATTTCTAACACACGATCCTAACTTGGCACCACGGGATCCGGGTTTTTGAGTCGGGATTTCACGGGGCCTTACAGACATATAAAGAAGCAAAAAGACACAATAATAGTATGAAATGGTAAAAGCCTAAAAGAAATCCCCAGCGGAGTCGCCATGCTGTCATGCACCCTATTTCTCGCGAAATCGGGTTTATAATATTTTGTAGGACAACTCGTTCCCTTTTTGGGAATTGGGTTTGAATTGAAGAGTCGCCGCCTAATAATTAAGTGCATTAGGATACTAAGAAGAACTTTTTGATTTAGCAAAACAAGAGAATGGGTAAGGGCTTGAAATTATCCCGAGGGGAAGGTGTTTGGCACCCCTCGAGATCCACTAGTGTGGTTCCCGGCCATACTATAATTGTGACTTTAAGTGCAAACAACAAGTGGACTAGTAAGAGTTTCAAATATGAGAGGGTTTTCATATAATTGTTGCAAGTAGTTGAAGTTAAGGAGAATTAAAGAAAAGAAGCTGAAATTTGAGGAAAAAAGCAGTTTTGAAGTTCTGAATAAAATAAACAAGTAAAGGGAAGAGGGTCCTATCTTTATAAATAATATGGATCACTCCACACAACACACGGTAACCATTTATACAGGTGGTGTTATCGCGTGGTCATCATATCCATATCTATCCTTTCCCACCCCGTTAAGGTATTAAACGCATAATGGTCTCGTTTTATTTATTGTATGCTATTACCTGCCCCAATCCTATCAGTCCCGGAGGCATATGGGATACTAATCCTAAAGGGAAGAGGTATGGGGGTTTTATTGTTTTAAAAGGAAAAAATTCTAAGGCGACAATCAAAATATATATGAAAAGTATGGGTAAACACAAAAACATATAAGGCTCAAACAGGCCTCCTCCGATAAGAGAAAACATACAATTTAGCATGTCTTGCACGTACTGATTAGGGTTTAATTAACTTAAAAGCAAAGCATGCTGATTTATCACATATTTACAGATAAAATGTTGGAAGCAGATATGCGCGCTGGTTGTAAATTATAAAGACTGGTGCAGTTTAACTTTCATCCTAAGGCTTGCCTAAGTGATATACGAAAACCTATAGGCAAGATATCTACAGATTTTAGAAATAAGAGGATGAACTGATTACAGGTTGATTTAGGAAGAGGGCGTGAGTTTTAATATAAGAAGTACGAATTATGCAATTGATAGACATTTTTGTTACTTATAAGCAAAACGTTTCAGACTTGGTTATTAATTCCTATAGGCATGCTTTCTATGTGCTGTCAGTTTTTAGCTTCTTGTGTATACATAGTGAAGATGCAAAAACCCTACAACATGGTATCTAAATGCGATTGATTATTTAAAGCCGATAAACACCTTTTTCTAGGGACAGATGCATATGCAAGATTTAGAATGGCCTATGGACATGTTTTCTAAATGCATGTGCAAGATTTAGATTTTTTACTAATTACAGACATAGTATCATATGAGAGTGCAGAATTCCTTATAGGCATGTTATCTACATATGAAAGTACAGAATTCCTATAGGCATAGTATCTACGTATGAAAAAATGTAGAATTAATATAGGCATGGTAACTAAATGAGGTGCGAAAATTCTTATAGGCATGGTAACTAAATAAGATGCAGAAATTCTTATAGGCATGGTAACTAAATGGGATGCAAAAATTCTTAGGCTTGGTAACTCTATTAGATGCAGAAAATTACAAGTAAACTATAAGCAGGATGTCTATATGATACGTAGAAATTCTATAGGCATGATGTCTACATGGTATTGCAGAAATCAAAAGTCCCTATAGGCAAGTTATCTACACTTTGCATACAATTATTCCCTCCCATTTTCATTAGCTATCCCCAATAGTTTATTACATAGTTATTACAGCCCTGAATAAATGTACGAAAGGAAAAATACATAAGAAATTAATACTACAACCAAGGGGAGCCTAATTAGGCTCCTTGTTTGAGACATGAGACGAACTGTCTCGACCCAAAATCCACTAAGGGTCGTGGTGGCACCGAACACCTCTGTCAGGCCAGCCAGCCAACTAACTTATCAATTAATTATTCTTTTAATACTTTTGAAAATATAAGGTTTTTCCTTCCAATTTTATAAATAGAAGTCCACAATTAGAATTCAAATTTAAATAATAACAATCAGTACAAATGTATTGTAAATCATCCTAGAAACCCGGTGTCACAAGTACGTGAGCGACTACTGATAAGGCAAATGAAATACAACATTCGAGCAGAATACAGTGGACGAAAAGTAAATATAGTACATTGGAAGGAACTACTCTAGCTGCGGTCGCCTCAATGATGCAGCTCACCTAGTCCCAGCTTCATCCATGATGCTACGCCCAATAGGCTGCGAGAGGTATATATACATGTGTAACAAAAATGCACAAAAGTGTAGTATGAGTACGTAATTAATGTGTACTCAGTGACTGTCCTACCTAATCCCGAAGGGGTAGAGACGAGATGGTCAAATTTGACACACTCTAATGGTCCAACGATTATTAATCTCAATATACATATCAAATAGAGGATTTATTTTCTAACATGATTTTTAACTAGATAGAGGAAACAAGTAAACATGCAATTCTTTCATAGGAAGTTTTCCAATATTTCTTTTTATTATTAGCAAGATAATCTCAAGCCAGAGTGAGGCATGTAACGACTTAAATAAGTCCAGGCAGCAATACAGGCATGCATAAATCATACCGAGGCGATGACCCGATCCAATAGAAATAAATGTGCAGTTGCCCGGGGTTGATGGTGCGCCTATAGATGCATCTAGTAATATGCCGAGGCGTTCGGCCAGGTCCAAAATAAACACACAGAGACAGACAATCAATCAAGAATTCAACGTGGAGCAATTATCCCAGAAAGGCCAATTCTCTTTAATAATTTGAGAAAACGAAGCTTAAGTCTCTTTAGAAATCCATTTATTAATTTAATGTGATTTATTACCCCGCTCGCAAATCATCCATGAGACGCGGGTACAGCTAAGATACATGCTCAGATAGCCAATTAGAACTTTATCGAGGAGTAATTATCCAAATAAGCCAATTCTCAGTTTAACAATTCAGGAAATGATATTTAAGCTCTTTTTTTTAAATTCGTTTACTAATCAAAGGTGTTTTAAACAATCCAAGTCATCAATGAGTTCATAATTTACTCAAGTATAACAAGCTTTTTTTTCCTAGACTACCCGGACAATAACATAATAGTAGCTACCTACTGACTCTTGTCACCTCGCGCGTACGTAGGCCCCACAAATAGGAGCACATAACCAATTTAACTCACCTATGGGGTAATTTCCCCCTCACAAGATTAGAAAGGAGACTCACCTCGCTCCGAGGATCCAAAACCGGCATTCAACATCTTCCGAAGACTCCAATTGATGCACCACGCTCCAAGACAAGCCAATGGTTATGCAAATCCATTAATATATGCTCCAATATTCATTACAAACTAATTTATAGCAATTTCTAACCCCGATTGGAATGTTGACCAAAATGCCCTCGGACCCACGTGCCCGGAATCCAAAACTTTTCGAAGATAAAGTTTACCCATAACCTTAGGAACTCAAATATATTATTTTCTCTTAATTCCATACTCAAATCGTGGCTAAAATCCAAGATTATAATTTTTTGGGTTTCCCACCAAAACCCCAATTTTTATTCTAATTTTGGTGCTTAAATCCATGTATAAACCTTGTATTTAACTCAAAGCTAGCATAAATTACTTACCTCATGATAAGTGACAAAAATGGCATCCCCAAGCTGCTCCCCATCGACTCCAATGGAAGAAAAATGGGGTTGAAATAAACTCAACCCCGAACTTAAAACACCCTCATTGCCCCAGCTGCTTCCTATCCTGCGACATTTTCTCCGCTTCTACGGATGTCGCTTTTGCGACATTTAGCCACTTTTACGGCTTGGGATAAAGGGGAGCGGACTGCTTCTGCAGTCTGGGGCTGCTTAAGTGGAACCACTTCTGCGGTCCCTGGGATGCTCCACGCTAGCCGCTTCTGTGGCTTCTCCTTCACTTCTGCGGGGCCGCTTCTACTGTCCCAAATCCGCAGAAGTGGAAATTCCAGAAGCAGCAGCCCCCAGTCTCCTCAAAAATCAAATTTTGATCCGATAAAAACCCGAAACTCACCCGAGGCCCCTGGGACCCCAATCAATCATACCAACTAGTCCCAAAACACATTACGGACCCGCTCGAGGCCTCAAATCACATCAAAAAACGTTGAAAACAAGAATCAGATCCCGATTCAAGCTTTATGAACTTTGAACTTTTCAACTTCTATTTCCGATGCTTAAACATATCTAATCACGTCCGATTGACATCAAGTTTTGCACACAAGTCATATTTGACATTACGGACCTACTCCAACTTCCGGAATCGGATTCCGACTCCGATATCAAAAAGTCAACCTCCAGTCAAACTTCTCAAAAACCTTTAAATTTCTATCTTTAGAATGGCTCCAAAATGACCTACGGACCACCGAATTTACTTCCGACTGTGCCCCCAAATCCAGAATCACCATACGGGGCTATTCATAGTCTCGGGATCCCAAACAGACATCGATAACACTGAAATGCTCTTCAAGCCAAACTTATGAAATGTCTTCTAAGATGCTAACTTTCTCAATAGGCGCCAAAATGCTGTCGGGTTATCCAAAACCCGAACCGGCCATACGCCCAAGTCCAAAATCATCATACGAACCTGTTGGAACATTCAGATCCTCATTCCAAGGTCGTTTACTCAAAAATCCAATCCTAGTTTATTATTTTAACTTTAATCTTCGCAAATGAGAATTTTCATTTAATTTTAGCTCTGATATTCCTGAATTTAAATTCTGACCATACGAACAAGTCAATATACCTGAAATAAAGCTCCACATGGACTCATACTATTAAACGACGGAGTAGGGCTCAAAACAACCGATCGGGTCATTACACAAACCAACTCCAGAAGATCAATGTTCAAAGCCTTTCTCTCATTTGGATGAGTCAGAGTTCCCTAAGAGCCTCATGTGGACTCTGGGTAGTGCTCACACCCAAATGTGTAACCAGATTAAGGTATAGTACAGTGTGGAAAGGCGATCCCTCAAGTGTCCAATTTCAGAGGGAACTAAAGGTCCTATGGCAAGGCTCACAGGAGGGGGGCAGAACGTTGAAGCAAAAAAGTGAGTGTAAGTTTAGAGAGAGGAATTCTAAAAAGGGGAGAGGGGAAATGGAAAAGGGGCAAGGACAGGTTAGTGGGCATACCTAGCAATGGGAAATCCTGGCACACCCTACAAGCCTATTAAAACAAATAGTTTTGGGAGTTAGGATGCCCTAAGGGATCAAGTACAAACATGAACACTAACTTGTATATGGCCATGTCCTGAACTATAACTCAAAAAACATATAGGGAAACAGGGGTGCAGGGATTCACAGCAGAAACAGGTAAAAGGAAATTAACATGCTAGTTAAACATTTAACTCCACATAGATAGTAAAGTAGACATGGATGTAAAAGCTGTAAGTAAACATATTGGGATGATGCTGAAGCTAAAACTAGAACATACCAGTCTCAAAGAAACAAGAAAGAAGAAAGCAGTAGTCTTGTAAAGTCTAAGTGCAAACAGGCAGTCAGAATACTATGAGTTTAGAAGAGAATTGTGAGATTGTAAGTGTGAAGACTGAAGTGTTAATCTGGTGTGCTTTGTGTTAATAAGGGTCATGTATTTACAGTGTGAAAGTCGTGAGAAAATAAGGCAAGAACTAGTTTCAAAACTGATTGCCAATTAATTACACAAGATTTCCCCATAATTAAGGGATTCAGATTTCAAACAGGTTAAACCAATTAAGGAAAGAAATTAATCAAACACTTGTGTAAAGCATACAATTGAGGAAAAATACATAGATCTTTATTTAATGACAAGGTCTTGAAAGTACACAGTTGTACAATTTAAGGAAAGAGAATCAATTGACAGCCAAGAAATCAGAAGTCCTAGATTTTGTATGAATGAACCCACTTGGAGAGATGGAAAGATTTTAACTTAAGGAAAATCAGTAAAAATAAATTAGAAATATTAAAAGGAATTCTGAATCATTCACAAGTTGGAAAACCATTTTGAAGAAATATTCCTAGCATATAAAAGCATACAGACACGTTTAAACATGAAAGAACTATCATGCCAATCAGTGAAAAAGTCTAGTGTAGAAGAAATTAAAAAGTTCATAATTATATGCAAATGAAGGAGTTCAGACTTACTTCAAAGGCTCAAAAGTTGGTCTAAAAGAGTCAAGGGTTCTACAATAGAACCCTAGTTCAATCACATGACCAAACCTCGGCAGGACCCCAAATTCTAGGGTTTCCGCCTTGAATCAAATATAGAGGTGAGGAAGAGAGTAGTCAAAACAGGCTCAGAGATTTCTTTTCGGAAAATCATGAGAAAACATGCAAACATAGTAAAAGGTTCAAAGTAAGCGGAGTGAAGAAACTAATTCGAATCATAATGAGATAACAATGATGATAATAGAGAAACATATTTAGGAAAAAAATCCTTTAGGAAGGGACTTAAACATGGTTCAGTAGAAGAGACAATAGTAAACTGTTAAGAACACAGTAGCAGATATAGTAGAAGAACATACTTTTAGAAGGAAGTTAACCAAGGTTTAGAAGAGAAAAGTAGCAATACACTTAAGAATACAGTAGAACAGCACAAGAACACCAGAAATGTATAACAAAAGAACATATAGAAAAACACAGCAAGAAAAACATGTTAGAACATGGTATAGAAACAAAGTAGGAAAATGAAATGTAGAAAACACAGAAGAACATGCGTGATAAAAGGAAACATATGAAAACATTAGAAGACAAATACACAAAAAGAAAGGGGGAAAGAAAAGTTAGAGAAACATTTTAAGAATTTCAGAAAACCCTAAATCGAAAAGAAGTAAGTTTAAAAGTAATTTTGAAATATAAGTTGGGGAAATCATTTGAAAACTCAAATAGAGCATGATACACAACAGATCTAAGAAAAATCAGAGAAAACCTCGAATAGTTAAGGTTTCAGAAGAACCCTAAAATGAGAAAGGCTTCGAAAAGGTCCGATCTGAGTCGGAGAAAATCAGAACAAGGCTCAGTAGACCAGGACACGCCGGAGCAAGGCCGGAGATAGCCGCATAACTTTGAGTTTGCAAAGATCTGAGTGAAGACCTTCGAGGTCAGACCTCGAACCTTCGAGCATCAAGCTCATAGGAGTAATAGGAAAGGAGTGTAGGACCACCATGGCTAGAAAATCCATGGTTTTCGGTGAGTTTCGAGGTGGGAGGGATAAGAAGCGACTAGGGTTAAGGAAGATTCGACAGCATTTGAGAGAGGAGAGGGGTTTCAAGGCGACGGGTTAAGGTGAAATGAGTTTAGGGTTAGGTGTTTGTAAATTAAAAAAAGAAAGGAATGATTGTGGCCGTTGATCAAAATGATCAACGACCTGGATCAAAAGGGGAGGCAGGGCGGGTTAGATTAGTTGGGTCAGGGGCGGGTAATTTAGAAATTGGGCCGATCCGTTTGGCATTTGAGATTGGGTTGATTGGGGGAATTAATTTGGGCTACAATTGAAACAAAATGTGGCCAGATTTTAAATAGCCACTTTCCCTTTTTTTATTTTATAAAAATTGTCAAATGAATTCTAAAAATAAATTAAAGGTTCTAAATTGGCTAATAGTATATAAATGATAAATTAAAAATACTTGAACCAATTTCGTAATTATAAAATGCTATTAAATCTCAAAATAGGCTAAAATTGCAATTGTATGCAATTTAGCTTTAAAGATACTAAATAAATTTGTAAAAATTGCTACTCTGTCACTCTCCCACTTTTGTCAAACACTCTCCTGTAAGCAACTACTCAACTTCTGCTTCTTACACCTGGCGTTATAGAAATTTAACCACCGCATGATACTTCCCACATGTCTTGCATTATCCTTTGCTGCCTAGTTGTTGCCTTAAATCAAAAATCCATCTCTGATGCACTTGTGACTAATAGATTGCTACCAACTTTAACCTTTCTGAAGACTATATTTCTCAAGCCGACAACACTAGGAATGTCTATTCGCTCTTGAACTATTGTACACTGCGACCTCTGATAGTCGCTTCCCTGACACCATTTACAATACTCTGCCCCAAAGGCAAATTCTAGAGAACCATAACACCGGTAAACTTAACACATTCGATCAAGGGTAACGACACTACATGACTGATGAATGTTCTACCACGCCCAAAAATACCAAATTATCATTACCTCATCAACCCAAGCTTGAACATTCATAGTCTGACTACCTTTCCTCCACTGGAAATAAAATTTTAAATCTCTGAATCTTGCATTGACTAAACATACTTCCAAGTCATTCACCGTTTCAACGCATACACAAGGATCCTACCATTACACCAACATTGTGTGATATCTATGCACGAATCATCATAACAATAAATGTCAAATCTCAAAAACTTAGGTAACACCGATACTGAGATGAAACGAAAGAACTAACTTCCGCAAGGCGATGACAATAGCCCAATCAAATACGCAGGGGAAAATATCATGCGTCACATCTGTAGTACCATTACAATTCATCGATTCCCAATTTATAACAAGCGTGTCACATTGCATATGATTGAATAGGAAGGAAATAAACTCATAAGCCTTAGAGAAATCAAATCGCACGATAACGAATCAAGAAGGGAAGTGCTCCTAACAACCTTGTAGCCTCTCGAAGATAAGTATAGACTTCTCCATACTGATCCATAAGACTCTACTAAACTCGTTCATGACTTGTGAGACCTAAGTTAACCAAGTGCTCTGATACCATGGTGTCACAACACAAAATTTGTTAAAGATCGTGATGGCGTCGGATGCCAATGTCAGGCAAGTCAAAACTAAATAGTTAATTAAATTCTCATTTTAATATTTTTGAAAACACAAGTTTCCGTAAATTTAACTAGTAAAAGATGAAATTTATAGAATAAATAATAATGTTTTTAAATTTCAATACTGAATATCCCATGATCATCCCAGACCCGGTGTCACAAGTGCATGAGCATTTACTAGAAAATAAAATTAAATACAATAATGTCACGTCCCAACCTTGGGAGGTGTGACTGGCACCCGGTGCCATAGTGGCCCGAGCGAATGCCTCTACAACTTTTTGTTTTCTTTGTAACTATCATGGACTAACATGACCACAATTCGTAATGTATAACTATAAGTGGGCAAATGTTATATCAAAGAACCATCGTTCATAAACCATGAATACATATGGACCGTCAAGGCCTCTGACATTCTATACATAATAACCTTTTAACTACAAAGCCTCTAAGATTATTTGATATCAAATAGGACAGGGTACTTTCTGACCCGTAAGTATGTAACAAAATTCTTACACGGTGACTCGTAGACTCGGCTGCACTCCGAATGAGGTGGAGTCTTACCAATCCTTTACTGAATGCCAGTCTTGTCTACTATGAGGGATTGTCAAACTCATTTTCTACACATGCGGGCATGTTATGCATCATCCCCAAGCAAAATAAATGTCAATACGAATAACTTACCAAGTATGTAAGGCATGCAAATAAGTATATAAAGGACATGAAAGAAACATGGAGTAAAAGACTCAACTAGTATATCTTGATAGATCTCTAAGTTATGAAATATTTCTAATGTCATGCATATGCATGTAAATGTCATGTAATGCATGGGTCTATACGTACATATCATCATCAAGCCTCTGAGGGTGTCCCATAATATCATTTCAGCCACTGTGGGCAATATCATCAATGAATACCAGCTGATCAGGTGATGGTGCGTATATAAAGCCGTAACCTTTTTCCATATCCCATATACATGTATATACATATATACATGTATATAATGCCATCTAAGTCATGGGTAAATGCATATGCATAAATGAATGCAATGCATTGTTTACCTTGAAAATTGTAATAACAATTATATTTAATTTTGTGGTTCTAAAAATACGTGATCTATTTTTATTCTAGTTGTTAGAAAATAGATGCTACGTGAAAGATAAGATAATAGCTTGTAGATAGCATAATAATCAAACCAAATTTCAGGAAATCGGAGCATCGAACTGGTGTATACAGGGCCTCGAGGTCGAGTCGGGTGCTCGACTAAGGGCAATCGATGGAGGATTAACAACTATGATAAATTCGATGGCAGCCCTTTATGACCAATAATGAGAAATAAATGAAGAACAATAAATAGAACACAATAAATCTAAGCAATAAATGTAAGTAGTGAGATCAAGAGGGTATGTTAAGTTAGGGAGCAGAGAGAATGTTCTTCTATATTAAATACTGTGTATCCTATCCACTGCAAAATGGCAAGGATCCCCTTTATATATGAGGGCGAATCCCAATATAGTACAAATGCACTTATTACAAAGATATGGGGCTAGTACAACCATTTAATATCGTGATACGGGTTTGAACTAGCTTTCAGCTCTAGTCACATGCCTTGGGAACCTCACATCAATCTCCCATATCCGTTGATTTAAATTACCTTGAGATCGATCACTATTTATACTACCTCTAGGTCGACCACCAAGAACCCAGGGTTCGAAACTCTGAGCTGAGCTTCGAGCCGTCTAGGGGCGGTCTTTACGAGGCTCCTTAATGAATGTAAAATTAGACCACTTATTTTTACCGTATACAGATAGTCCCCGCATTTCTTAGAGTGAAATGATAAGAAATGACTTTGATATATATCTCCTCGAGCTTCTCGCGGTGATGTCATGCTTATGACGCAAGCCTTCGTGATAATTGAAGCGTCCCATCAATTCATCATTCCATAATCATTCAATGTACCGCCGATTTATATTCTTCAAAACAATAATATTTCCGCTGATACATTTCCCAAAATGCAATGATTGCACCTATCAGTACATTTTCTAAAGTGATTGATTGCACCGTAGGTTACGCTACCACCCTTTCTATAAATGGAATTTTTCTTGAACCTAAAACATAATTCAAATGTTCTTCAATAGCCTTTTACTCATATCTTCTCTTCGTCCTCACCCGATGTTATTTCTCATGTTTGAAAACCATGTCCATAAGGTCATACGGCAGTGTTCTCATCAGCTATGACATGGCCATTTCCCAGAGCTTACCAATACTAAGTGGGATTACACTGGTTTGTTGTTGTTTTTATTATTGTTGTTGTTGTTGTTGGCCTAAAATAGTGAGAGAGAAATCTCAAATTATCTTCTCATTAATATGTAGACTATGAACCTCTACTCATCCCTCTTAACTACCTGGTGCAGCGCTTCACTCCTTTTGCTTTCCATGGAGTGAGGTGGTGCCATCTACTAACTGTTGCATCCTGCACCTCTGCAACGTCTCAAGAGGTGGCTTCACAATAGAAGTTCTGCCAAGACCCATACTCGCCACATTTTTCACCCAGCCACTTCTTCATCTTTTTCTGCTTCTTCTTTGTCATTTTCTTCTTCTTCAATATTGAAGATACAGTTTGAAGGATCGAGAAAAGGCCCCTGATAAAGTGGCTCTCGAAGATACTGCCCCCGAGGATGTACCCCCGAGAGCAAATTAAGCTTGGAGTTGTTATATGTATTTTTTTCCTTATTCGTTTTTGCGTAGGGACCCTTCGTGGGCTTTTGTAATCATGTTTTATTAATGAAAAAGTGTTTCTTCAGTTTTGTACCTGAATTATGCCGGATTTCCTTTTATTTGCATTTGTGAAGAATCTGAGTGCATGACTCTACCGATCTATCCGAATACTGGGACCGAGTGTAGGTAGTTCCCCGGTTCCTAATTAGTTAATGTGATATCTTGTAGATCCATTTGTCATTCCTTGGACTCAGCCTGGATTGAATTGATATAAGGTTAGGCCACGGGGACCCCCGACTTCAAGTTGAGTGAGAGTATGTCTTCGAGTTTTTAGACTGAAACATTGCCTTTCATACCCTATTGATAGTCCTCGAGGTGGAACTTGCTCGGACGCCACTGAATAAAGATAGCCCTTAGGCTTTCGAAGGTAGCCCCCGAGTGAGAGTTCGCTCAAGCACAGGTGACCTGAAAACTTTGTTTGAACTTAGAGCGAAGATAGTCCTAAGGCATTATAGATAGATCCCGAATGAGGGTATGCCTGGGTTAAAATAACTAGGAGGACATTTAACTTTATCTGAAGTAGAGAGATAGAACTAAGGCTTTATTAGTAGTTTTCAAGGGAAAATTGGCATGGTCTCAGGTAGCTCGAGGGCTAGAGGATCGGGTAAATGACCCACGTTTACAATAGAAAAAACCCTCGAGATAGGGTACCGCCTTAAAGTCAGGCCCATATGAGTAGATTTTTAGAGCTTATATTTTTTTTGACAGGGGTCCTCGAGATTGGGTACCATATCGAGGCTTTTAATGATATCAATAGCTCCTAGAGCCTATATTCTTCTTGATAAAGGTCCTCGAGATCGGGTACCATCTCGAGTCTTGCAATGATATGAATGGCTCCTTCAAGCCTATCTTCTTATTGACGAAGCTCCTCGAGATCGGGTACCATCTCGAGGCTTGCAATGATATCAATGGCTGCTTAGAGACTATCTTCTTCTTGATAGAGATCCTCGAGATCGTGTACCATCTTGAGGCTTGCAATGATATTAATGGCTCCTTAAAGCCTATCTTCTTCTTGATTGAAGTCCTTGAGATCGGGTACCATATCGAGGCTTGCAATGATATCAATGGCTCCTTAGAGCCTATATTCTTCTTGATAGAAGTACTCGCGATCAGGTACCATATCGAGGCTTGCAATGATATCAACGGCTTCTTAGAGCCTATCTTCTTCATGATGAAGGTCCTCGAGGTCGGGTACCATTTTGAGGCTTGCAATGATATCAATGGCTCCTTAGAGCCTATCTTCTTCTTAACAGAGGTCCTCAAGATTGGATAACATCTTGAGGCTTGTTGATACGGGGGTATTTGATCCCCAAAATGTTTTACGGTAGCATTAATTACATGACATTGTTATGAAATGATCGAGGCAATTCCACTGGTACATCTTCCCAAAGCTATAATGGCTTAGTAATTATTATTATTAATAGGTCTTTGGGGCAGGAGAACAATCACCGCTTTCTCTATATATAGGGTTGTCTTCCCTCCTTTGAGGATTCCATTATTCTGAGTACTTATCCTCCTTCATAGAGTTCTTCTTTCACGTATTAGGTCCTTCACCATTTTAACTTTGAATACATTGATCAACTTCCCGCTCCAATTCCCTAGTTTTACCACAGTTATGCCTGCTACACCAAGGGCCGCTCGGCAATGATAAGGGAGTTCTGCCTCTCTTCCTGCTTGATTGGTGGTGTACCTCTGGTTCTAGGCAAGCCAAGCTCGAGAGATTGTTTTTTTTAGGGTGGACTTTCCATTAGAAAAACCTCCTGATGTTCAGGGTCATTGGGAGTGTTTTCCGTAAAAATGGTAAAAATAATTAAATTTTATTTTGGGACTCTAAAAAAATGTGATCTATTTTTATGCTAGTTTTTAGGTGGTTGATACTATGTGAAAGACTTTAAGACGAGATAAGTGTTTGGAACAAGGTGATAACCAAACTGATAGGTTAGCAATCTGGGCCTCGAGCTTGTCGATTTTGGTGCCTCGAGGTCAATTTCGGTGCTCCACTGGGAGCTATCGATGGTAGTTGAAGAGCGACTAACAATTATGACAAAATCAATTAAGGCTATTTATGGTCAATAATAAGGGATATATTAATAACAATAATGAAAATAATAAATGGAAGTAATAATATCAAGGGAATGTGTTAGAGAGCAGAGAAGTGTTCTTGTGTATTTAGAATGGAGCAACGGGTGAATGCAAATTGACAAGGATGCCCCTTATATATGAAGGGAGTCCCAACATAGTACAAAATAAACTAATTACAAAGATGTGGAGATGGGACAGCTAGATGACATCCCGATTCGGGTTTAGAGTAGTCCACTAGACTTTGTCAGCCCTAGTCATGGGTCTTGGGAACTCCCCACCTTTACCATAGCCATGGTCAATATTTTCCTATGGTTGATTTTTGATGACCCCCGAGGGAGAAAACTCGATCGTAGTATCGAGCCTTCGAGATGATCTTTCAAAGTGCCGTACTGATGAGAAATTAGACCCTCGAGGGAGGAGACTCGGCCGTAGTCCAAATGAAGGAAAAGATGAGAGATGACATGCCTTGAGACAACAAAAGAGTACAGACCATAAAGTCTTATCCACATTTCAAGAAATAAGTTCGTAACTCTAACACGACTACCAAAAGGAAAAATTAGACCCCAGAACAATAGAAATCAGTAGGGTTTGGTGAAGAAGATAAACGAAACATGAATTAGGGACTGACTGATTGGATAATAGTCAACATCATGAAAATTTCATATTTCATTCCCCCGATAATAGAGTGGACAACAGAAGAAGATTCATGAGAAATGCAGAGAACAGTCATTTAGGAAGATGCTTCCATAAAGCAAGCAAGGTGAGTAAAGTTAAGCTTAAGGGATTGTATGTGTCGGTTACACTAAGTGTAACCCTCCTGAGTGAGGAATTTCATTATCCTTAGTACAGAAGGATTACCGCGAGGTGAGTAAGGATCATCGACGATGTGAAAAGATGCCAAATATGAGAGGGTAAAACATCTATACACAGATCATCGTAGCAGTAAATCATAGTGCTCCCTTATAGGGGAATATGGTGTGATGTGTCATTAAGTACGAATTAAGTGGTTCTAGTAACTACGAAATGATAAAGGAAGGATGTGATAAGAATGAGAAAGGGATAAGATTGCACTTATTCAAATACTATTAATACGTCACGATTCCAGAACATTATGCAAACATGACATCAAGAAAAGGAGGTAAGGGTTCCTGCTTGAGATGTTATTAATAGATAATGAGCCAATATGTGAGGAAAATTAAGACAAAGGAAATAACCCAAGAAAGCGGATTATTGATATGAGAATGGGCCAACGAGTAGTTAGTAGTTGATTCAGGAAGAGCCCAATTATAGTGTACACAACGAAATCGGAGGGTCCAATTTCTCATCATTGAGGTACTTCAGAAGATTGTCTCGAAGCCTCGAGGCATTGAGCCTATGATCGAGTTCCCTCTCTCAAGGTTTGTCGACACCAAACTTGGAGACAATGTTAACCGTGGCTAGAGTAAAAATGGGAAGTTCCCAAGGTGCATGGCTAATACTAACAGAGCCTGGCAGGCTATTCTAGACCAGGTTCGGGGCACCAAAGCATCATATCTAGCTCTCCCATCCCCGTATCTTTGTAATTAATGCCTTTTGTACTATGTTGGGATTCCCCTCTAATATAAAGGGATCCTTTTCATTTTGTAACCCTCTGTTGCTTCAGCTACTCCACACGAAATGTAGAAGAACATTCTCTTTGTTCTCATTTATTACATTCATATTTATTCTTCATTTATTGCTTATTATTGGCCATAAAGAGCCTTCGTTGATTATCTTATAACTGTTAGCCCTAACCTGATCAACGATGATAGCTCAAGCCCAAGCCCTGAAATCGACCTCGAGGCCCTGTATCGTCTTGCCCGAAGGCCTGATTGACTAGCCTATCAGTTTGAATATTACTCTATCTTTAGCTCTTATTTCGCTTCTAAGTCTAACACATCTAGCATCAACTACTTAACAACTAGTATAATAATAGATCACTTATTTTAGAGTCCCATAAACAAATTTAATAGCTATTACCATTTTCTCGGGAAACAGTTTGGCGCCCACCGTGGGGCCAAGAATAATAGTGATTATTTTATTTTTGGTTTCATTACACAATGCAAGTTATCTTTTATCACTTTTTCTTGTCCAAGATCTTCGATTTTAGACCAAAATGCCTGGCTCAGTAAATAGAGTTTAAAACGACAACCTTGAAAACAACAGAGAAAATTGTGTGGTTGTTCCAATTATTGGTGTGCCACCACGAAACCTCAAAAATGCTCTAGGACCGATTCCAGCATACATGGGTTCGCGCGATGCACAGTAGGTCGATGAAATCTCACGCACCAAGAAAAGCATACACCAAGAAGATCCACAAGGAGCTAAGGAAACCCCAACTAGGGAAGAACGGCATGTTAGCCTTCATGTTATTTTTGAAATGTTGCAGGCACAACAGCTGGCTATCGCTCAGCTGGAAAGCCACCAAAAAACTCCTAGCACAGTAGCAGTAAGAACAACTCCCCGACCGAATAGGTATCAGAGAGATCGAGCAATAATGGGACGATAGTCGATCCTTCCATCGCAAAGATACTCGAGGACCTCACCAAAAGGATTGAACCGGGGGAGAAAATGATAGAAGCCAATATTAAGAACGTCGAGACTTACAACTCCAAGGTCGATCGTATTCTAGGAGCGCCCCCGATCTTGAAAGGGGTGGACTCGAAGAAGTTCATACAGAAGTTGTTCCCATTTGCAGCGGTCCTGAAATGTATTCTAAAGAAGTTTAGAATGCCAGACTATTAGAAATGCAATGATACCTTAGACCCAAACGACCACATTAATTCCTATACTTGTGCAGTGAAGGGCAATGACCTGAAGCACGATGAGATCGATTATGTCCTTCCAAAAAATGTTCGGAGAAATTCTTTCTAAAGGGGCAATGAAGTGGTACCACAACTTGCCCCAAAATCTATATACTTTTTCGCCATGCTTGAAGATTCCTTCATAAAGTCACACACAGGGGCCATCAAAGTGGCCACGAGGAAATTCGACGTCTTCAAAATCAATCAAAGGGTGAACAAGATGATGTGAGAGTTCGTATATCGCTTTCAAATAGAATGAATGGAGCTTCTACCGGTCTACGATGACTTGGCAGTGCAGGCCTTCACTCAAGGACTGAATGAGCAAAGCTCAGTGGCTTCGAGGCAGTTGAAAGAGAATCTGGTCGAATATCCCGCCGTGACCTGGTCAGACGTCCACAACCGATACCAGTAGAAAATCAGTATCGAAGATGATCAACAAGGAGCCCCCTCGAGCTCAGTATATCGAAGCAGGCTGTTAGTAAAGGATCCAAATCCAAACAAAGAAAGGTATCAACAATATGCCGAAGACGAGAGGAACGCCCCAAGGCGCTATCCACCTCACATTAATTGAAAAGTAGACTAAGGACAGAATCCTTGGGGAGCCGGGTTTGATAGAAATGTGGGGCCAACTGAGGCACCGTTCTTATCAGAATACAACTTCAACATCGACGTATCAAACATCATGTTCGCCATCAGCAAAATCATAGACGCGAAATGGCCTAGGCCTGTGCAGTCAAATCCTTCACAAAGTAACTATAACTTGTATGTGAGTTTCACAACATGCACAGACATAGGATCGATGATTGCCAACAACTCCAGAATGAGGTGGCCTGGTTACTCGACAATGCTCATTTCGAGAATTCCTTAGCGACCAAGTTAAAAACCAGTTCTAAGAAAGAGAAATAATCAAAAAGAACAAAGCGGACGAGCCACAACATGTCTTCCACGTGATCTTTTAAGACCCTCCCTCGGCTGTATCCGAATAAAGGACCGCATCGCGTCCACCAAACGAATGCCTAGATCTAAAAGTGCCATCACCACTGAGGTATAATCATCCCTCTTTTACATTTCATATTTCATGATAACCTTTGCACAGGCGCCCAACCTAAGCAATTGAAATGCCGACCCATTTCAAAGACCTTAAGGTTTTGAAGCGCCTGTTGCACTTTTTTCCTTCGACCGAGTTTTTATACCGAAGAGGGTTTTATCGACAAGGTTTTTAACCAGGCAACATCCACGTACTACCTGAGGAAGACTCAACAAGTATTCGATGCATCCTTTGTAATCAACCCCGAATACTGGAGGGCATCCCCCCAGGGTTCCAATAGTAAAATGATGTTGTGGGCCAAACGGTCGAACAAACCGAGTCCGTATAGACGGGCCCCCAATGACAAAAAATGTGTACTTGTGCCAAGTAATCAAAGGACACCTTTCATACAAAAATCTCACGCTCCAAGAGAAACTCAGCATTTTTCGCAAAAATGATTCCTCCATAAAAAAGGATCCCGAACACTTAGAGACTAGCATTGACAATTCATCACCCGTATGACCACAGTTGTGAGAACTCCAAACTCGTAAGCCCTCAAAGAGGTAGCATGAAAATCACGAAACATCTTCAAGGCCAAAAGTCCCACGAACACTTGGGGACTGGCATCAAAATCTCAAAAATTGCATGAACTCAGGGTCAGAATCTTCGAAATTGTAAGCCCTCAATGAGGCAATACTGAGCTCACAAGTAATAGCTTCCGAGCCAGAACAACCTCGATGACTCAGAGAATGTCGCCAATAACCATTCATTAAAAAACCCAAGGCCATAAGACCCCGAGCGGGTAGACTCAGTCTCGCAAGACCTATACAAGGAAACAACATAATTGTAAGACCTCAAAGGCCTAAAAATCTATAAGACCTCAAGCATGGCATGAATCATACTTGTACCAAGTATCTAAAAACTATAAGACCTCAAAGTCCTGAAAATCTGTAAGGCCTCAAGTAAGGCATGAATCATACTTGTACCAACTATCTAAACACTGTAAAACGTCAAAGGTATTAAAATGTTGTAAGACCTTACTATAGGCGTAAAATTGACCCCAAAGTTAAGACAATATATCGAACTTGTAAGGCCTCTAAAAGACATACCCTCGACATAGACGCCTAAACTACTTCACTCGGGATCAAAGTGGCTCCGGCCAAGCATAAATGACTATGTTCATAAAGTTGTACCAGCCAAATTAATGCGACTCGGCAATGCCTCACCATCATTACAAAATCACAGGCCTTCAATTACTTCAAATCTACTTCGAAAAAGAGTCGGTGAAACAGTCTATCCTCGACATAGGAAAAAATGCTTTGACCATGTCAGCTCTACATCACTGTCTTTGAGATACTCAGCCTACGAGCAAAACATCTTGAGGTGCTCGATCATCGCCACAAAACAACTCGAAATTGAGGTTCTTCACGAACTGACGAAGGATCAAGCAAAAACTACTTCAAAAATTCCTTAACGAGGGGAAAATAAAGCCAATAAAAGGTCGCTTTGACCCAAAGCATAAGAGCCATTATCGCTAGCTTACATTAAAAGGCCGTATCGGCCCAAGTTATAAGAGACATTGTCGCAAGCCAATACAAATCTGAAAACTTGAGGGTCGATTGAGCTCGAGTCGAAACCCGACTCGGAGACTAAACCTAAAATAGTAACTACATATGCCTAAGTGCAAGGCGTAAGAGCCATTGTCGCCAGCCCACACAAATCAAAAAACTTGAGGGTCGATTGAGCTCGAGTTAAAACCCGTCTCAGAGACTGAACCCAAAATAGTTTACTAAATATGCCTAAAGGTAAGGCCTAAGATCCATAGTCTCCAGCCTACATTAAAAGATCGATTTAACCCAAGGCTTAAGAGCCATTATCGCCGGCCCACACTAAAAGGTTCTTTGACCCAATGCATACGTGCCAGTGCAAAGCTTGAGGGTCGAATGAGCTCAAGCTGAAACCCAACTCGGAGACTGAACCCGAAATAGGGAATAAAAAAGGGCACATTAATCAAGTGAGCAAAAGCCCACGGGCCATTATTACGAGCCTCAGGGCTATATCACGAATCTAAGGATTCCTACCTACTCAAAGTCCAAAATCTCGGCAAATAGAAACCCAGGAGACACAAAATTCCAATGTTCCTCTCCCACCTTTATACATGTATATGATGAAATACAAGCTCTATTTAAAGCACATTGTGAAAATTATATACATAGAGAAAGAAGTAAACGTCCCCCAGGGGGATTATTGACCGACAGCCCCGTCCTCCCTATCTTCGATATCGGACAGAAAGAACTTAGCATCATATTCCTCTGCCTTGGCTTGATAGATCTCTCCCGAAAGGTCAAAGCCCATGGCATGAACTTCGTCAAGATTTTCCTCCGAGATTTGCACCACGCATACTCTTTACTACTGCTCGCATGACCAAGAATTATCCTCATCCCAGCCTTAGCAATGTCAACGCTCTTCAAATAAGCCGCCGCTTTCTGGTCTGTCCTAGCATTGCTCATTATAGCCTAGCCCTCACGATCATGTTCACTCAAGTGGAATCACTTGCACGAGCGGCTCGGTTCTACGTCTCAAACATGGAAAACATAGCCAATGCACTGTCCTTGACCGCGACTTGGACATCTACATGAGCATGCAGCTCATTAAACCCACATTTTGCCTGAATAAATTAGCCCAAAAGTCATTCCAGCTCCTCCATCTTACTCTCCAACTGGGATATCAAAACATTAATCTGTCGCCACCCCCTTTTTCCCCCCTTCTGTAAAAAAGAAAAAAATTGAGTTTACGACGTTATGGACAAAATAACTCTTATTCCGTTTTGAGGAATCGTGTATGAAATTTGAAGAGTCGCCACCTAATGATTATAGTGCATTAGGACACTTTAAAGAGAAGAAGCGATTTTGAAAAAAAACCAGAGTTCGGGTAAGGGCTTGAGATTATCTCGAGGGGAAGGTGTTAGGCACCCCTCAAGATCCACTAGTGTGGTTCCCGGCCATGCTTTAATTGTGACTTTAAAAGGAAGTGAGAGAAAACAAGTAAAACTTTGCACATAAGAATCACGAATAACTTTCAAGTTTTGAAAAGGGTAAAGAAGACAAAAAGAGGCAGTTTTTAGAAAAAAAAGGAATTAATTTGAGGAACAGAATTAAAGAAGACACTACAAATGAAAGGAAAACAAAAAGGGGGTCCTAGGTTTATACAAAATATGGATCACATCAATGCACTACCCAACAATCAGTCCTCATAAGAGGGGTCACACGAGATATTAGTGCACTGGTCATCATATCCATATTCTACCCTTCCCACCCCGTTATGGTATTTAAATGTGTGGATTGGTCACGAGTGCTTATTGCGTGCTATTACCAGTCTCGTCCTAAAGGTACTAGAGGGTATTTAGGACCACTATTCCTATAAGGTGAGGACTAGGTTGAACCCTTAGGTTTAAAGGTCAAAACACTAGGCAACATACAAAAAAAAACAAATAGGACTTCATGCAAGGGATCATATAAAGGCACGTAAAAGGCTCAAGTATCCCTCCACAAATATACATATAATTAGCACGTCTCAATCACATTTAAGGTCTAAGGAAATGAGAGTTAAAAAAAACTAGAATGTTCGAAAATATGTTAAGATAGGAGCTGAAGGGTATAAACAAAATTTGCAGAAAGGAGTTGAACGCAAACTTTCAGAACTTGGGAAAAAGGTAGGAGATACGTAACAATTTAGAAATCATAGAAAAACATTTTAAACATACTCTAAAATATACGATAGGGCATAGCAGGTATAGTATTCTATTATGAAAATAATTTCGGACAAAAGAGGTAGGAAAACGTTTAGCACAGATGTAAAACCATTCAGAAGTGTAAAGCTGAGAGCATATAAGTATATTAGTTTTTGAACTGTAGTTTTGGAAAATTACAGAAGACATAGTGTCCTGATGAGTTTTAGGAAAAACAGTAGCACAATTCTGGAAAAAGTAACTAAATAGAAAGTATTTGCACAGATATGATTATTTAGAAAATAGGATAGAAGTTTAGTAAGAAAACCAAGAGGGTCTCAGAGAAAGGAAACAAATTCGGATAGTCAAAAGGTGTCGAATGGTTTAAACACGATTGAGATGGTTAATCGATTTTATCCGGCCTAAGGCTTGCCTAGGTGCTATTTAATCATAAAAGAAAGTGGACATGCATACTTGTTTTCAAGTTTTAAAAAGAAGCCTGTTAACCAGACTTATGTCTGTTAAATGAAATTAGTGAGGTATTCAACAGTTGCAAATATAGCCCTACATACATGATATCTAATGCACACAAAGGTCCTAAAACATGGTATCCAAATGCAATGGCAGTCTTGTTAATTATTAACTGGTTATGGTTAAATAGCGAGTTAATAGTAAAAGAGCTTAAAGACATGATCTTCAGTCATATGAGATGTATGCCCCTAGACATGGTTTCTATTGCACAAGTAGATAAGTAAAATCCTATAGACATGTTTTCTACCCATTACTTAAAGCTAAGCATGCATAATCCCACCCAATTTTACTATAAACCCCATTGTTCATTACAAGTTATTACAGACCAATGTGATTAAATTATAGTAGTGAAGAGTAAAAATAAGAAGTTAATCTATAGGGAGCCTTTAGCCAGGCCCAAATCTCCAATCCTCACTTTTTTCGAGTTTCATAGCCTTTACCAAGGTTTGGGTGGGGCAAAGCTCCCTAAGGGTCCATTGGGACCCTTGGAAAATACCAGGCACCCAAAACAAATTAACAAGACAAGTGCACGTGTGGAATTACCAGCCTTGTGCATTAAAGTACAGTGGGTACTAAAGGTACCCAAAGCAATGCCTACACTAAAGGGGTAGAACCTAAGTTCTAGGAATAGTGAGATTGTGATAGGATTTGAAGAAGTTGAGTTGAAAACAATTGAAAGAGGATTCACATGAAAAACAGTTTTGAGAGAAAAGTAATCAATTGAGTTTGAAAACAGTTAATATGGAACCACTTTTGAAAGCAAAGAGTCACACAGTACTCAGGAAACACCAACAATGGCAGGGGGAAAGGGAACAAATAACTCACAAGCAAGAACACTGAACATCAAAGAGAATTACTTCAGAATAACCAGGCATGTTTCAAACAAAGGGGTAAGGATCTTAACAACATTAGATTGACAGATTCACACATCAGGAAAAGGTTCAGGGTTACTTAATAGCTAAATGGGTCCTGAATACATGCTAATAGGGTATAGGGGTGAAGGGGAATAAGGAGAAACATGCAGGAAACAAGCACAGGCATGCCAGACTATATTAATCAGCACAAAGGCATGCTAATTGCAGTAAGAGCAACAAAACCATAAGTAGAAGCATGCAAGAAACAAAAGGAAGTGTAACACAAATAGAAACATATCGCTTTTGGGGCTGTAAATCAAATAGGAGACATACTAGTTGAAGGTAAAGTAATGCAGGGTAGTGGTGAGTTATAGTATGCAAGATGGTGTACAGAGATAGCAGTATATAGAAGTAGCAACAATAGCAAAAGTGAGCAGTAATAGCAGAAGTGAGCTGCAATAGAAGTGAGCAGAAGTGAGCAGCAATAGAAGTGAGCAGCAGTATAGAGAGCAATGGAAGTGAGCAACAATACAATGGAAAAGTGAAATAGTCTAAAACTCAGCCGGAGTTTCAAACTAGTGGAGCAACCAGTAGTCACAAGAGAAGTGAGAGAGATTATATGAAACAAAGATAGAGTACTGAATATTTTTGTGTGAGAGAGAGCTCAGAATAATCCTGTTCGTGTCTCTGTGTGTGATAAGAGAAGATGAGTACTTATAGTTTTTTGAAAACCAATAGAGAATAGAGTAGTAAGTATATAATTATAGAAACAGTACCAAATTGAATCAATCACATGACTTAATTCAATTAAATCAGGGATTCATGATTTGAATGGGAGTACAGGTTATCAAGTAAGGAAAAGAATCAGACAGATGACTGATTATACCATAGTAAGAAATAGTATGCAATAAGGGCTAGATACACAATTCTTGAAACAAGGAAAGTATATGCTGAATACTTAAAAAAGATGTTTATGTGCACAAATATGGTAAAAATATAAATAAACTCTAAAAATCAGTCAAAGAATCACGGACAAGAACAAAATTAGAGGGAATCATTGGCAAGTATAGAAAGCAACTCACAAGTAAGGAAACAATTTGAAAAATCAATGTAAGAACCCTTAAGGAAAACACATTCAAATCAGGGATTCAAAGAGATGCTCGGAATTAACAGAATATTCAGTAAAGTGAAGCATTTAAACCTATTTAAACACAATAGTTACAAAGCTAAGAACCCTAAGTAAGGAATCATATAAATAGTGGAGAGTCGGAACCCTAGTAAAGATTTAAAGCGTGGAACTTGGACTAACTCGGAAACAAACAAACTCATAACATGGCACAAACATAGGCATATTCACATAATACTCAAAAGAAACAGAAGGCATGGTGATTTTGAAAGGGGGTCGGAAACCCTAGTTTTGAAAAGAGGAACAAGAACGTTTAAAAACTTGAACTAATCGAAGGTGTTGAGTAATATGTAGTGTAGAACTCAAAGAATAAACTAGAAATCATTTGAAAAGACGTAGATTAAGAGATTCAGGAAAAATTAGGGTTTGCAATAAAATCAGTGAGATGAGGAACCTGGTCGTGAAACTTGTTAACAACGACATTTAAAGCATCATCGGACCAAAACCCACCGAAGAAAGGCCGGAGATAAGCCAAGCGAGGTTCCAGGGATCGCGTTTTATGGTGGATGTCTCTGGGGCTTCAAGGCTCAGAGAGAAGCAACGAGACGAGATTTCATGGCGGCTAGAGGTCGAGAGAAGTGAGAATGGAGTTGGCCGGAGAGGCTATGAAACCCATCGGAGAAGAAAGAGAGAACCAGAAGGTTCTAGAGAGAAGGGAGAGCAAACATTATAGAGAGACCGGTCTTTGAGAGAATGAGGGGTCGGGGGGTAGGTTAGGCTTTAATTATGGTAAGTGAATCTGGGCCGTTGATCTCGTTTGATCAACAGCTCAGATTGAATTATAGCTGGGTCAGGTTAACTGAATTGGGTGTGGGTCGGGTTAGTTTGAGATATGGGTTGTCTGAAAGTGGGTTGAAATTGGTGTCTATTGGGCGGAATAGAGACACAATTTTGGCTAAGATTTAAATTAAAACTGGCCAACTTTTAAATGGCCAATTTACCCCTTTCCAATTAATTAAAAAAGTTAAAAACGATTTAAAAACAAATTAAAAATGTTGAAATGATTAATAATATATAGACAATAATCTAAAAATATTAGGAACACTTTTATGATTATAAAACACGTTTAATTGAAAAATAGGCTATAATTGCAATTTCATGCCATTTAGCTTTAAAATATCAAACAAATTTATAAAAAAATATGCAAAAATCACCTTAATAATATTTGTTGTAAATATAAGGGTGGAAATAAATTATTCACCAAAAATAATAATTTCGGGAATAATTATTGGGTTTTATACTGTTAAAATAGACAATAAATTGATTTTAGAAATCTTAGAAAATCCTTTGGGCATGCTTATATATGCATACATATGCTATTTTGAAAGCATTTTGGGTATAAAAGTACATAGGAAAAAATTGGGTATCAACATAATCTACAAAGACAAAAGAAAGAGCATACGTCAATATGAATTGTAGGATACCAGTCTTACAAGGCGGCTCTCGCAGCCCCGGCTCTGATCTGCCTCGCACTGCAGGGATACCAGATCGCTTTCCTTTCTCGTACAAACAAGCTTAATGGATCTCTCCCTACCCGAAACCTCACACAACCTAGCCTCATAGCAGAGCAGCTCGGACTTAAGCCTATCGAAGTCCTGCAAAAGAAAATCCAATGAGAAAGGAATAGTGTGAAACCGGACTAATCCCATACCAGCTATCGAAGTTTACCATAAAGCCAAGCCACTGAGCCTCGCCAAATGTCGAGCCTATATCCAACGGCTTGGTGTCCCTTGAAGCAGTATTGATACGAATTGAATGAGGCACCACATGCTATTCGCCTTTCGATGTACCCTCAGCAGAAGCGGGATATGTTCTCTCAAAATGGAAGCCTCCGAAACCGGATGATCGACCAAGTCGTCTCTTTTAAACTGCCGAGAAGGACTTGCCCCGCTGTGAGCCTCCTCACACCCCGGAGCCCCTTTCCATTTGTCATCAATCATTGACGCGGAGGTTGGCAGTCTCTCCTCCTCACCCAGAGGGCACGGCCTCGCCTCGAAAATCTCCAATGCCTGTAGTGGCCAAGTTAGTACAAGTTAATATACCAAAGAGAAAAGTACCATTTTGAGGAAATAAGCCACCGAGCGCTTACTATGATTATTTGCCTCCCATATCCCTTTGGAAAGGTCTCACCACTTAGGGCTTATTATAAGTTGAACAAGCTGCCAGCTTACAAGACCATCCAGCCAAATTAGGGACCTCGTAAGACAACCAAGGAGTCGCTACAAAAAAATGAAATAGGAAAAAGGTTGTTATGGTGCTCGTATCCAGTAAAAATGGTAAGAATACAGGTACGATACGCACATGTGAAAATCCACTTCTCATGAAAGGGAAAAAACTCTCCAAGAATGATATCGACCGTTCGATCCTGAACGAACCGGCTCATCTATCCCTGTTCCTCATCCTCCTTGCCATTTATGGTGGGAGATCGGGTCGTTCGATACTGCAGAGTAATCAAACCTCGATATTGCAACAGCCAATATAGCCTCACGAGATAGCTAAAGGTATATTTGAGCCCTACCTTATCTGCAAAATATCTTATTGTCTGCACTATCTTCCAAACGGATGTGTGAGCTTGCGCCAAGGTAACCCGATATCTCCGGTAGAACCTAAACACAACTCGATCGGGAGTACCCAACGTAAAATCATGTGTATACATGCTCAAAAACCCTTCAACATGGCTCATCACACTCTCCTCGGAGGAAGGTACTTGTATAACCACACCTAATCCCCATCCACAATCTTTTATGATCATTTAAAGATGTTTCTCCCTTTTTGTTGAGATAAACCTCAATGCATGCTCCCGATGTCCTTGAATGTTGGGAGGTCTCTCCAACGTAAATTCCTTTCCCGAGGAGAAGCATCTCGAGGCCCGCTCAACGAGTGTTGGCGACGTACCACCGAACGTACGCAGAGCAGGGGCGAAACTCCCCCTTATTGGTAAACAGATGTTGATATAGCAACAATAGCTGCAATAGAATAAGTAGAGGCAGGAATAGATTTGGGGAAAGATAGTGAGTTGAAACGAAAGAAGAATTCACACAAAGCATCAAGTTCTATGGTAGAAATGGTTACTCAAAGAGATAGAATCTACATTCGAGAAGAAAATGAACGAATATATAGGGCAAAGAGGTGGCTGCTTGCATACCCAGAGGGCCAATGAACTTTGGCCATGTTAACGTCACCGTTTTCTTGGAAAATATACTAGAAAGACCGCCCCAGACTCCCTTTATCGGTTAGCTCAAACACCGCTATCCCGCGAGATTCGACAGGTATGGAGACCTCATAGGTTTCTCTCTAACCGCAAGAACTGGCCACAAAAAAGTGTTGACCCAGCTTCAAGGCAGAACCCGATCTCGGGATCTTGATCGCTCCAATTATGGGCCCAAAAGAGCCAATGTTAAAATTCAAAGGACAACACTGCAACACCGATGAAATATAAAGATGGGGAAAGTTCGGAATAGAAATAAAACCCTTTTGTATTGCCAAAAATATATATACAAGGGGTATCTTTACAAAACTCATTCCCCCGGGAGTACGTACATGGAAAAAAAAAGCAAAGCGACACAAAGCCTACTCTTCATCAATACTATCTTCAGTACCATCTCCAGCATCCTCATCTAGGGCGATCAAGAGCACCATCTCTCTCTAATTCTTGGGCCTCCTCGATTTTGACTGAAAAGTCGATGCCTCCACCCCCAACCTCCTTCAAGGTCTCTCTCCTCGCCTCTTACCTAGCATGTTTGATTGCTAGAGTGAGTTTCTGCTCGGCCTTTATCGATACGTCACGGACTATTTGATTCACCGGGGCTGCATCATTCAAATAAGTAGCAAAATTTCCTTCAATTTTTAACTTGTCCACAACCAGCGCAAAAATCTCCTTTCTAGCATCTTTGATAATATCATAGGTGCCAACTCTGAGATCACTACCTCATTTTATTTTCTCAGCCTAAGGATGTCCATATTCAGTCGCCAAATCTGTGAGTCATTTTGCTCGACCTGAAAAAGAAAGGTAAGCCAATCTATGACGAAACTATAGGATCAAAGGTCGGTTCCATGCAAGACAAAGTACCTGCTTGGCAAGATCGGCCTTCTCCAGGAGCACTCCCTCCAAAGTAGCCTGAAGCTCGCCTAACTCTTTCTCCTTTCGGGCAGCATAGGCCTCCGACTCTCGCAGCCCTGATGTCCCGGATAGGTAGCTCCTGCCCCGGAAGAGAGCTCTGAGCCCATATTCCTCGGGATCAACTGTAATGGTTTGCCTAGTGGAAACTCTCATGCCCGACTCTAATCTCCACTCCAAATGACACTCGCTCTCGCCATCCCCTTCATCCCCAATACAAAGGCTCGCCTCAAAAGCAGAAGCTGAGGTCCCAATGGTGGTTCGAGGCCTGTGTGGCTTAGGTTTCTTCATCAAAGAGGGGTCGGCATCCCTTTTGCCTTTCCTTTCATTACACTTGGTAGGCTCCAAAACCTTCACCTCGCCACCAGGAGGTGGTCTCATCGGCACATTCTCACCAAGGCCTGCACGAGCATAGAGGCCACAAATTATCAGCGTGAGAAGGTACAAGAAAATATATAAGGTTAAGATATAGGTAGCAATGGAAAATTTACCATGGTTCTTGGTCACCCAGCTTGTCTTAGCCAGGTCGGTCCAAGATCGGGCAAGATATGGGAACTTGCTATCGAACCGATCAATCCATCACAGCAGATTCAAGACCGCTTTAGGCTACCAAGCGACAGCTGTAAAAACCAAAAAAGAGGTCAACTTTTTTGGAAGAAAGGAAAGAAGATCACAAAACATATCCAATGGAAAGAATGCTTATGTTGCATGTTCTACCTCTCCGGGAAAGGCATCCTCCAAACTAGAATGATCTCCAAGGTTTTAACCCGGACGAACCAACTCATCCATCCCCGATCTTTGTCCTTGTTGGTGCTCGAGAAAAACAATTTTTTAGATTGGTGACGAAACCTAATCAAGCCTCGATAGAACTGAAAGTTGTACATCCTGATCAAATGATTGAGGGTAAAGGTCTCGTCCCCAACTTTATCGTGGGAAATGATGGAGCATCAAGACTATCCTGCAAAAAGAGGGATAGATTTGACCGAGCGTCACCTTGTATTTATTACAAAAGTCGAGGATGACTAGATCTATATCCGGGGAAGGGGATCCAAAAGGATGGCAGACCCAAAGTAAAGGGTTAAGTATACACATGGAGGAAACTGGCCATGTAATCCATTATATTCTCATCAGGGTTGGGAATCTCAACGTCAACTGCCTTCCTCCATTGGCAGTCCCTTTTTACCATCCCTACATCAATCACGACACTGATGTATCGGGACACGTGTTCGCATCGGCCCAGTGCAGAAGTGGTTTTATCGATGGTATAAACTTTTGACATGTCAAGATCGGGGGGAGTACATTGTCCCAAGGTGGGTATCACTTTTGGATTCCCCTTAGACGTTCGAGATGAAGAGGCGGCTTCAACCAGCCGAGGAACCGTCCTAGAGGTTCTAGAAAGTAAAAGGAGATGGGTATGGATTCGTAAATTTGAAGATATTGGGAAAGTAAATATTATCAAATGGTTGGGATATTTATAGGAACCGCATGGGCAGTGGAAGGGAAGAGATAATATCGATTGGTGGTCTTCTTAATAGTTGAGTTTTAATGGCAACCTCTGTGTAGTTTTTTAGGCATGGTATTTAGTGTTCTTATAGGCTTACTTCATGGCGATGATGCCCTTGGAATAGAGGCTCAAAATCATTTCTTATCACTGTGTTCTAGGAAACGCGGAGACTATCTGTATACAGCTAAATTGGAAGGTCTAATTTCTCATCATTGAGGTACTTCAGAAGATTGCTCGAAGCCTTGAGGATTTGAGGCCGCGATCGAGTTACCTCTCTTGAGGTTCATCGACACCCGCCCTGGAAACAATGTTAATGGTGGCTAGGGTAAAAACGGGAAGTTCCAAAGGCGCATGCCTAATACTGACAGAGCCTTGCAGGCTATTCTAGACCGGGTTCGGGGCACTAGGGCATCATATCTAGTTGTCCCATCGCCATATCTTTGTAATTAATGCCTTTTGTACTATGCTAGAATTCCCCTCTTATATAAAGGGGATCCTAGTTATTATGTAACCCTCTATTGCTTCAGCTGCTCCACACAAAATGTAGAAGAAAATTCTTTTTGCTATCATTTATTACCTTCATATTTTTTCTTCATTTATTGCTTATTATTGGACATAAAGAGCCTTCATTGATTATCTTATAACATTTATCCCTACCACGATCAGCCACGATAGCTCGAGCCCGAGCCCTAGAATCGACCTCGGGCCCCGTATCGACCAGCCTGAGGCCCTGATTTACTAGCCTATCGGTTTGATTATTACTCTATATTTAGCTCTTATTTTGTTTCTAAGTATCACACATCTAGCATCAACTGCTTAACAACTAGCATAAAAATAGATCATGTATTTTTAGAGTCCCATCAAAAATTTAATTTTTATTACTAGTTTTGCAATAAACATATAGCAAGACAAGAGGATTAAGACAAATCAAATGATCAATGCAAGATAAACATAGGGAACCCCAACATGGGGAATTCAGTCTCGCAATTATGACATTGTAATACATGAGATATATTCATATAGGAGTTGGGGAAGTTAAAAAGGTACCGTATGAGTATTACAGAAATAAAAGAGAATGCTACTTGGATGACAATTGAAATATCAATTCAGATCCAACCCTACAAGCACAAGGGCATGGAGGTAAGTAACTGCGGATATTTATAGGTGATGAGGGACATCAAAAACTCCATCAAGTATAGGGCGTAATAAGCTCACAGCTTTACAAGATTAAGAGGGTCCTCCCTAAGTACTACAATGAAAGACTAATTGAGAAAATAAGGAAGAAAACTTCAACCTAATTATAGTAACCTAAAGAGGAAATGGTCGTGTACTAACAAGTCTCCATACAACATTGCATGCACTCCACAAGAAAGTTGCATCCACCATGGCTAATGAACTAGGATTAAAATCAGATGTAATATTCAAGATCATATGAGTTGTATAGAGTTCCAATATGTGTGGGCACTAAGGTAAGCTAAGTATACACATAATGAGGATGAAAAAGACTAGGAAAAGCAATTGCTTACATTTGAAAAAAGCTGAGATGGAAAAAAAAGAATTATTTGACGAATAGTTATTTACGTTATGAACAAACTTAAGAGTTAAGAGTTTTATACATGCAACATATACAGGGCTTGGAAGATTCCAGTATAAGTTGAAAGAATGAATTGAGCCCACGTCATATATGAAGGATTGAATATGCAAAGGATTATATCATGGATGTTCCATAGCACCCATGAAAGGCTAAACAAAATAATAATACCATGAACCGCAGATCGGGAGGAAGATTAAGCCTACATAAAGGTTGATCAGAAGAAGGAGGAAACTATAGAGTTACATCAACGAAGTAAATAAGGAGTCTGATTCTTTGACCCAGAAAATTATAGAAATCGTGATTAAGAATATTGCAGAATTACTCATAATATCAGAGGTACAAGAGAGATAGTATAACAACCATATTCTATAACCTTTCTAAGATAAAGCTAGAAGAAGTGACAGCCTCACAAGAAGTCAGTATGAAGCTCCCACCAAATTGTGTATGCCTAGAGGTGTAAGTATTATAATATAGCTTCAAGTTGTGAACATGAATTATACCTATATGGAAGGGAGGTCTTGCAAGAGATAGAAGATACGATCTAAGATTTTAAGGTAAGAAAGGTAAAGGGAAACAATATATGAGATACTCAAATGCAGAAGGTTGTGAATAGTTTGCACTGTGGATAGAAGGCTAGAAGCATGGGGATTCAGTATCCAGGAATGATAGCAGCATCATCAGTGGAATATCTTCCAGCCTATGGCTTTTAGGTATCGAGAGGCTTAGTCATGAGAGTAAAGAAGAGTTAGAGACGACATGATGTCTCACTTGTTGTTCCAGAATGTCACAAGGAAATATATGGTGCAAAAACGTTGAAGGAAGGTTGCGAGTAGCATAAATAGATATGTGTGTGTCCCGAGCTAAAGTATGGTAGAGCGACAGAGTTCTAGGAAGTCATAAGTAAGGATAATAAAGGGCTAATGAGAGGGTGACAAAAATATATAAATCATCAGGATTAAGCCCATGAGAACAAGAGAGATATTGGTTTTTCTAAGTTATAGAAAGTTTAGTATATCTTAAATGAACTCAAAAGATTTTAATATTAATAGATTTTAAAAAGAAATGAAATGCTTCCCTGATAATGATGATGGTATAATTTATATAAATAAAGGATGATGTTTGGGCCTTCGATTGAGTAATCATTAGGAAAAAAGTGGGATTTCATGAATTGTACAGGAGTAAAATACCTACGTAAGGTGAATCACATTGGGATGCTATAGGAGTATAGAAGCATAGTATTGCCCCAAGTGGATAAGTCTAGTTACTTCAAACGTTCCCCGATGAGACATGAGCCCTAGCGGCAGTGTTACATAAGAGATCAAGTTATCAGTGGCAGATGATGGATCAATATTAGGGTGAATCAACAATAGATGGATAAAAGTTCAACAATATGAGATGAGATCAGGATGTCATTCTTATGATGAACAGTAATGAGGAAGCATTAAATGACTTAGACTTGTACATATGGGATGAGCAACTAGAGTAACCGGGAGTTGGAAGCAGACCTCAGTAACAACAAATCGAAGTAAGAGTTTTGGTACAGTATGACCTATCTAGATATAGTAAAATCACGCGGCTAGATAATTGGCTCTATGAAACAAGATGTAGCAATAATCGTAACTTCAACAAAATACCGAGCAAAGAACTTCAGTATACCTACAAATGCCTAGAGAGATAGTTCAGAAATCTCTGAATATGTTTGCAAAGTGAGGCCTAGAGATTGGCTAGAAGCTAGAGGATAAAGGAGAAAAGTGTCGCATAAGCGGACTTACAAGGTCAAAGTTGAACATGTTTCATGATAGAAGCTAGCAACAATTACGACATTGGAAAGATCTCGATCACAAGTCGTGGTATGGGAAAGATGGCTAAATGGAGGAATACCCTAGCCTTTGGACTTATTCATACAATCGCCTAGATGGGAATAGGAGCACTAAATTATTTGTAAGATAAATGTGTTATGAGAATGATAAGTGAATCAATAAACATTCGAGGGAAAATGTTCCAAGGGGGGAATGATGTTACATCCTTCATTTTTATATGTTAAAGTTTCGTCGTAAGTTAATCGACTTAATATCGAAAATGAGACTATTTTGAGATTATAAGCATCATGATATTTCAGCAGGTGATGAGTAAACTCATAAAGGTGAAAGGAGAAGCAAGTCAAACAAAATAAATTTTTGTCTATGTTTAGCATAGTGGGGTAAAATGCGAGCCGAGCGATAATACTCGATATTTATTTACTAGTACCATACAAGGTACCATATGACCATGGTAATAGGATGTACAAAGTATATTAAAAATAATTAGAATTTTAAGTAATTTGAGATAATTTTTAATTATGCGAGTAATTGGTTAATTACCGGGTAACGGAATATTACCTAATTAGTTAAATAATTAATTGGATTAGATTATAAATCCCCACCCCATCCCCACGTGGTAGTAAGTCAAAGCTTAAAGAAATAACTAAGAGTCATTTCTTAGAGGTGGCGTATGCTTACATATTCATTACATTTCCAAATCTTTCTATATCAAAAATAATTCAAGTAGAAGTGGGAAACATTGGTCATCTTGGTAAGTCTTCAACCTTCCATTATCAAAAACACTCAAAATTAGATTGTGTTCTTTCATCAACGTGATTTTTTACAACTGTCAAAAGTTCTAGCAAGAATTTTTAGAGTCTTAGCAATGGAGAAATTTTATGGTTCTAAAGAAGTACTGTGCAACTTTTTTCAAGAATGTCATACGAATTTATTCCTACTCTAGGTATGTTAAGTATAATCTTGCTTTCATTTTGGCATGATCTCATAATTACACAAGTTTGATCACGAAGCATAAAGAAAAATTCATATCCCAAAATTTATATAAATTTTGCTAGTCTTGCAAGTTTCTTTCAACATAGTTAAATGTGTTTGTTATCTGAATTGGTTAACAACTTTTGCATAATTATCTTATTCTCGTCTTTTTTAGTGTACTTATGTATTGTTCAGTTATTTTCCTAGTTTTGTAAGTTACAATATTCTCCTTATAGGGACTTCATATTCAATTGAATATATTCTTTTTCTAGTCAAGAGAGCAGAGAATTTATATATACAGTATTAAAGAATATGTATTACCATGGAGCTACAATAGATGGGCAGGACTCTATTGGGAAACTTCTGATCAGATAGTAAGTTATTCACCGAGCCTACTGTGGTCGAGCACCTATGAGCAAGCCTAGTTGGTCGAGATACAAAGCCTAGTATGGTCAAGCGCCTGTGAGCAAGCTTACTACGGAAAATCATATATATATATATATATACCGAGCCTTATAAGGCCGGATAACTATTTTACTTACCAGAGTCAGTATCAGCATATGAGCATATCTTCAGATTTTCTTTGACTCCCAATGGCTTTCAGTTATCATGTTATCACTTCAGTTTCAGCTTTCAGTACATTTCCTTACATACTCAGTACATTATTTCGTACAGACGCCCCTTTCTAGGGGTGCTACATTTCATACGCGTAGGTTTAGATAGATATACGGGTAGACATCCTCAATAGGTGTTGCCCGAGTTCAGCCTTATCATTAACCTCCCCGTCTTTCAGAGTTACCGGGTCTAGTAGTTTGGTGTACATCTTCTGCATTATGTAGATAGGCTATGGGTAGATCGAGACCCTATTCTGATCACAATACATCAGTCAGTAGAGGCTTGTAGACATATCCTGTCAGTTAGTGCAGTATACTGGGCTTGTAGGCCATCTACGTATATTTTATAGGCTTGTCAGTGTAGTAATTATGACGGCCTTGCCGTCCTAGATTTATGTTGACATTTAGTCAGCATTAGTCTCTATTCGAATTTATATTTTTCATCGTATATTATCTTGTAATGTGTCCATGGATAAAGTATTACATTATATGTTCAATGTCTTTTAGTCGCAAGTGATATATAAGGATAGATAAGGCACTGGGTGCCGGTCTCTCCTACAGGCTCAGGGCGTGACACATGCATCGAGGTTCATCTTATCAGTAGGGGACGAATACCTCGAAATGATCAGAAAAGACTGCGTATGGGGAGAAAGAGTGGTACTGCGAGTACCTTCCCCTGAGGAGAGCATAATGACCCACATTGAGGGGTTTTTGAGCGTGTATACGCATTCTTTTACGTCGAGTCCCTCCAATAGGGTCATGCTTGAATTCTATCAGAGATATCAAGTTACCGTGTCACATGCTCACCCATCCCTTTGGAAGATAGCGCAAACGATAAGGTATTTTGTAGATAAGGTCAGGATCAAATTCACCCTCAGCAATCTCGTGAGGTTATTTCGGCCACTGTGTTATCGAGGTTTAACTACTCTAAAGCGTCGATCCACTCGTCCCCCTTCCATTAATGATGAAGTAGACGAGGACCAGGGGTAGATGAGCCGATTCGTTTGAGCACGAGGCAGTCAATATCATCCTTAGAGAGTTTCTACCCTTTCCTGAGAAATTGAACTTCACATATAAGTGGCATACCTATATTTTTATTTCTTTGTCTATAGTGGAGGCGGGCTCCACAATGTTATTTTTTTGTTTCATTCTTTGTACTGACTCCTTGGTTGCCAAACGAGGTCCCTGATCTGGCCGGATGGTCTCGTAAGATGGAATCTTATTTGACTTAAGATAAGTGCAGGTAGCGAGACTTGTCCAAGGGGAGAGGGGAGGAAAAGCAACATAATAGGCACTTAGTGGAGTATTTCCCCTAGGGTACTTTTTTATTTAGCGCACTAACTTAGTCGTCGCAGGTGTTGGAGATTTTTTCGCGATAAGGCTGTGTCCACTAGGGGAGGAGGAGAAACTGTCGACCTTGGGTTAGAGGGTTGATAATAAGCAAAAAGAGACTCCGAGGTATGAGGAGGATCGCAGCGGAGCGAGTCCTTTTCAGAGGTTCAAAAGAGGTGAGTCGGCTAATCTTCCAGCTTCGAGAACCTCAATTTTTGAAAGAACTTTTCTCATTCCTGCCGAGGGCGCTCTGAAGAGTGAAGGGCATGCGGCACCTTCTTTTTTACTTAGAAAAGGTGCTTCGAGGGATACTAAGCCATCGGCCATTGGCTCGACCTTTGGTGCAACTCAGTGGCTCGGCTTTATGATAAGCTTTGGTAGCTGGTATAGGCTTATCTCGATGTTGCACCCTTCCTTTCTTAGTGAATTTTCCTTTTCGAGCTTTTGACAAGCTTAAGTCCGAGCAGCTTCACTTTGAGGCCAGGTTGTGGAAAGCTTTGAGTAGGGAGAAATCCCTTCAGCTTCTTTATGCGAGAAAGGAAAGTGAGTTGGTATCCCTGCGGTGTGACGCGGATTGAAGTCGGAACTGCGAAAGCCGTATCGAAAGACAAGTAGTTTTATTTTGCATTGATGTATGCTCCTCCTTTTGTTTTCAGAGATTAATGTTTCGATATTTCAGTTGGAGAGCAAAATAGAGAAACTAGAACGACTTTGGGGCAAAGTTGACTGGGCCAAACACGAGTTTAACGAGATGCAGGCTTAGGTAGATGCCCAAGTTGCGGCCAAGGAGGATTTTTTGTATAGGTCTTCTCGAGGTGCAAGTTTAGACCACCCGTATGAATGATTTTGTACGAGCGAATATGATCGCAAGGCTCGAGTCTGAGCTTTCGAAGGTGAAGGCCGAGGTGGTGAATGTTTGGGCTGAGGCTGTAATAAGCAGCACTAGGGATGGCCAAAAATTGGTGGCATATTTGAAACCGTTGCCAATCCTAGAGCTGAGCTAAGAAGAACTCTTGATCGTGTGAGCAACAGTAAAGAGTACGTGAAGTGCAAATCTTGGAGGGAAACCCTTGAGGAAATTCATGCAAGGGGTTTCAATTTTTTGGAATAAATCAAGCAAGCCTAGGTGGAAGAATACGATGCCAAGTTCCTTCGGTCTATAGTCCAAGGATGGAGAGCATAAAGCCATCGGTCTATAGTCCTCAAGGGGCACATTTACTTCCTTCTCTGTTTCTGTGTATAGTACTTTTCAAAATATATTGTAGATGGAGCTGGTATTTTATTGCATGTATGTATAAGTTGGGAACCTCGTGATTTTGTATCTTCTAGGTTTCTATTTGCCTTGATTTTAGCCAGATGGACTGGTCTTTGGGTTGGTGGGAATCCTTAGATTCACGACATGGTCGTGCGGCACATTAAGCTGGCCCGTAGGCTCTTATGCGCTTGGTCGATGCGACCTTTTATGTTGGCTGGCAGCAATGGCTCATATGCCTTGGGTCAAAGGGACATTTTACGTGGGCTGCAAACAATGGCTCTTACTTTTTTGCTCTTAGGCATTTTTAGTTAACTGTTTTAGGTTCAGTCTTCGAATCGGGTTTTGACTCGAGGTCATTTGACACTCAAGTTTTTTGATTTGGTTCGAAGAGACCTTTTATATGTGCTGGTGATAATGGTTCTTATGCCTTTGGTTTAAGTGACCTTCTATAGGCTTTATTTATCCCTTCTTAAAGACTGTTTTTGAAATAATTTTTGCCTGACCCTTTAAGGGTTCGATAAAAAATTCGATTATGAGTTAGCATGTGGCGATAATCGAGCACCTCAGGAGCTTTGTCTCGGTGGCTGAGTATCTCGAAGCTTGTAAACTGGAGTTGACATAGTCGAAGCTTTTTGCCTATGTTGAGGGTAGACTGTTTAACCGATTCTTTCGAAGTAGTTTCTAAGTATTTTAAGGCTTATGATTTTGTACCGATGATTAGGCATCCCCGAGTTGCGTTAGTTGGGCTGGTACACACTTATGACCGTAGTGATTTGTGTTTGGCTGGAGCCTTTTTTAATCACGAGTTAAGTAGTTTCAACGTCTATATCAAGGGTATGCCTTTTTGGGGTCTTACTAGTTCGATGTATAGCATGAACTTTAAGATCGGGTTTACGCCTTTAGTAAGGTCTTACAAGTTTTACACGCATTTGAGGTCTTACACTTTTGGATACTTGGTACAAGTATGGTTCATGCCTTGCTCGAGGTCTTATACATATTGCCACTTGGTACAACTGTGGTTCATGCCTTGCTTTAGGTCTTACAGATACTACCACTTGGTACAAGTGTGGTTCGTGTTTTGCTTGAGGTCTTACAGATATTGTTGCTGCCTTATGTAGGTCTTATGAGATCGAGCCTACCTACGTGGGGTCTTATGGACTCTTATTTTTAATAAATGATGATTGGCGACAGTCCCCAAGTCATCGAGGGTGTCTTGGGTCGGAAGCCATTACTCATAAACTTGGTATTGCCTCATTGCGGGCTTACGCTTTTGGAGATTCCGACCCTAAGATCGTGTAATTTTTGAGATTTTGACGCTAGTCCCCAAATGTTCGGGACACTTTCGGGGTTGGAGACGTTTTACTAATTTTGATGTTTCCTCGTTGATGGCTTTAGGAGTTCCAACCCATAGTTCGTTCAGGTGTTGAATTATCAACGCTTGTCCCCGAGTGCTCGAGAAGTTGTTGATAGAAGAGTCATTTTTGTGAAAATGCTAATTTTCTTTTGAACCTGAAATGCTTTTATGAAAAATATTCTTTGATTACTTTGTAAAGGTATACATGATTTTGCTGTTAAGGGCTAAGTTTCTCTATACGGGCATGGTTCCTCTAACTATTTGGCCCAGTACATTATTTTCCTACCGAGGTCCTGTTTGAGGTACCTCCATGGAGGGATGCCATACAGTATTTGAGGTTTGCTACAAAAGATGCCTTGAATAATTGTTGAGTCTTCCTTAGGTAGCGTGTGGATGTTTCCTCATTAAAAATCTTGCCGGTAAAATCCTTGTTGGGATAAAAAAAATTGATCGAAAGAAAAGCGTACAACGGTTTAAAACCTTAAAGTCTTCGAGCTTGCTTTAGCATTTTGACTGCCTTGGTTGGATGACTGCATAAAGGTTAGAATTGATTATAAAATGAAAAGGGAGATATTTGTACCTCAGTGGTGATGGCGCTTTGAGCCTTGGTATTTGCTTTTCCCTATCGAGAGATGTTTCTGTCCTCGTGGTTGCAGGTACCTGTACAATGTCGGCATCTCAAAAGATCATGTGGATGACATGTTGCAGCTCGTCCGTTTTGTTCTTTTCGGTTGCCTCTCTTTTTCGAAATCAATTTTTGTCTTGATCGCTGAGGAATTCCCGGAGGTGACCATTGTCGAGTAATCGGGTCACTTACCCCCGGAGTTGTCAGAAGTCTTCGGTCATATGCCCATCTATTTTGTGAAACTTGCACACTAAGTTATGATTCCTTTATGAATGATCCGATTGTACAGGCCTAGGTCATCTGGCGTCTCTATTTTTGCTGATGACCAACATAATGTCTGACACATCGACAATGAATTTGTATTCAGATAAGCGAGGTACCTACATCGGCCCTGTGGTCCTATCAAATCCGACTCTATTAATGAGTCACATAGGATTCTATACTCGATCTATCCTTCGATCGTTGCGAGGCGGGTTACGCCTCGGAATGTTTTTCCTGTCTTCGGTTATGGCTGGTACCTTTCTTTGCTTGGCTTTGGCTCTTTCACCAGTATCCTTGTCACACCTCTTTTTTACGGCGCTTACACCCCAGCGAAGGGATATAAACAAAAAGAGTTTTTCCAATTAAAG
>MU673184.1:3859-26840 GCA_026770625.1 Nicotiana glauca
TTTAAATAAAAGGGGGAATTCTCATGAACTTATCCTTGAAAATGGATGTTTAAATACACATGCATGTTCTTTAAAACCAAAAATCTAGTAGGAGGGCTTGGGTAGGAGTAAAGAAGTATGCAAAGAGAGGTTGATAACCTAAATGAGTTTGACTAACAATTGTGAACTTCAATTATAAGTTATGTGTATTGATTCGTGTACTATATTGACGTTGCTAGAGTATTTTGGTGAATTGGAAGTACGAATTAGAAAGGAATCCTGCTTCAGGTATGCATGGCTAACCTTGACCTTTGTAAAATGCCTTGTTTGTTGTTCAAATACATGGTATGTGATGTCTCCATGAATTAGTTGTGAATTTAAACTCTTGTGAACAGGATGTGTTTACTTGTGTGAGCTATTTGTGAATTCATGTACATATTGTGCCTTATGCGTTGTTGGTTAAGACATCCGATATGATTTTGCAAGTAAATGGCAATAAACTAAGTTGTGAATGTGAATGTGTTATGCGGCAAGGATCGTGGAACATATGATAGAGTGGAATCGTAGTGGGTGAAATTGAAATAACTGTGATAACATCCCTTGTTGATAGTCGTGGAAAACTATTGTTGTGATCTAAATGGTATAACGGGCTGTTGAAAAAGATGTAAATGATGTGGATAGTCACCTAAACCTTATGTGAATTGTTGTTGTGGTTATCCTTGTGAATTACTATTGTCGTTGTTCTATGTGAATTGTTGTTGTGGTTGTGTTGTTTGTGAATTGTGAAATGTACGGTGGGATCGGGTTGCGTGTCGCAACACGAAGTAATAAGGTGAGGGTTGTGGTGATAAAGGTGGCCGAGGTAATAAGGGTGGCCGAGGTAATAAGGGTGGAAAAAGTTATCAATATCACTATTGAAATGAAATATGAGAACATTGTGAAATTGAAAATGTGGAAATGATGATGGGGAAAGGAGAGTTTGTTAACTTGTTTGCCGTGATTGTCTTCCTTGTGTGTACTCAATTGTTGCTTCCTTCTATTGCTCAATATTTATGTATGGCTTGAGGTTACTCAGGGTAAGGTTTGTTATACATACCAGTACAATTCAAATATATGACGTCCCTTTTTTTCGGGGGCACTACATTCGTGTTATGATTGTAGGTGGAGCTATAGCAGGCACTTCAGTCCACCGATAGTAGCACCTCCACTACTTTCCATCAGCTATATTGGTGAGCCCCTTTCCCCTCGGGGCCTTGGGTGGCTTATGCCGCTGTTCTTCCCGGAGTCTTATTTCTGTATTTGTAAAAGGTATAGCCGGAGCCTTGTTGCCGACATTTCTGTATTATTCTTCAGTTATACTTAGAGGCTCCGTAGATAGGTTGTGGGCTGTGTTGGGTATTGGAAATTAAGGTCGAAATATTGATATTTGGCGATGATTTACAAAACTTGTAATATTTAATAATTATGATTTAAGCGGCTACTGGAAATGATATGGAATTGTTAATAGAATACTTACTAAGTATTTTTAATGAAGTCCATCCCTTATTTAATTATCAGTTGGTTTGGGTAGTATGCATGCAACCTGTCAGGCTTGCTCAGTCGGGTTTACTCGGTTGGGCACCGGTCGCGCTCCTCGGATTTTGGGTCGTGACACACATAGTACAATATCAGCCCCTCAGGCTATATCTCACATCACAATGTGTACACGCGCTCACTGGGGGTGTACAAACTCCGTGAGGGGCCACTTACGGCCCAAGCCATCTCGTGGCATCAAATCTAGGCCCTCAGTCTAGCATCCGTCGAGCCACCTCATGGTGTATATATCTCAGGCCCACGACCTCATAAATAATATCAACAAGACACCTCGTGGCGTACATATCTCAGGCCCTCGGCCTCAAATCAGAATTAGTGTTTCCTCACAACTAGGCCCTTGGCCTTACTCGGTCACAAATACTTACAAGCCACTCGGACATTATTAAAACAATATTTCTCAGCCTAAAACATCATTTAAAATATCATGTAAGTCTCAAAACTGAGTAAAAATGGCTGAGTAGTAAAACAATGGAAAATAACATGACTAAGTTTAATTAATAAGTCGAAATAGTAATAAAAATCCCCGAAGGGTTCTAATAGTTGGCACAAAACCAAAATATGGCAATCAGCCCAAATTATGATGATAACGAATAGTTTTCTATAGAATACGCGGTAAAATCATCAATGGAATGGACTAAGTCATAATCCCCAACGGTGCTCTACCCCACAGTCACCATCTAGCGTGTAAGTCACCTCAACATAGCATTACGATGTGCAATACGGGGTTTCAAACCTTTAGAACATCATTTACAATCATTACTCAGCTCGATCCAGTCCAAACTCTAGCCCGCGATCCCTCACCCATATGAATCAATCCTTCGGATGCTCTAAATCTAGCCACAATCAGTACATAATCATTAAAATATGTTAAGGGGACGAAGCCCACTCGAAAATATCCAGTTTAACATAAAAATCCCAAAATTTCTCAACCAGGGCCCCCTGGGCACACGTCTCAGAACTCGATAAAAATAATGTAAATAAAATCCTCATCTTCTTACCAGTTCATATATAAATTTTTACCAAAATCCGACAACAATTCGGTCTCTAAAGCCCTAAATCTTTTTTCCAAATTCTAAGCCCTAACTCTCAAATTTTTGGATTCAAATCCTACGAATTTCATATTTAAACAAGTAAGAATCAAGATAGGATCTAGTATTAAGTCCGAAATTCTTACCTCGATGAAGTTTTCTTGAATTCCCTCTTCAGTTTGCTCTCCCAAGCTCCAAAACCAAGCCAAAAAATGGTGGACTATGGCCAAAAATGNGGCACCGGTCGCGCTCCTCGGATTTTGGGTCGTGACACACATAGTACAATATCAGCCCCTCAGGCTATATCTCACATCACAATGTGTACACGCGCTCACTGGGGGTGTACAAACTCCGTGAGGGGCCACTTACGGCCCAAGCCATCTCGTGGCATCAAATCTAGGCCCTCAGTCTAGCATCCGTCGAGCCACCTCATGGTGTATATATCTCAGGCCCACGACCTCATAAATAATATCAACAAGACACCTCGTGGCGTACATATCTCAGGCCCTCGGCCTCAAATCAGAATTAGTGTTTCCTCACAACTAGGCCCTTGGCCTTACTCGGTCACAAATACTTACAAGCCACTCGGACATTATTAAAACAATATTTCTCAGCCCAAAACATCATTTAAAATATCATGTAAGTCTCAAAACTGAGTAAAAATGGCTGAGTAGTAAAACAATGGAAAATAACATGACTAAGTTTAATTAATAAGTCGAAATAGTAATAAAAATCCCCGAAGGGTTCTAATAGTTGGCACAAAACCAAAATATGGCAATCAGCCCAAATTATGATGATAACGAATAGTTTTCTATAGAATACGCGGTAAAATCATCAATGGAATGGACTAAGTCATAATCCCCAACGGTGCTCTACCCCACAGTCACCATCTAGCGTGTAAGTCACCTCAACATAGCATTACGATGTGCAATACGGGGTTTCAAACCTTTAGAACATCATTTACAATCATTACTCAGCTCGATCCAGTCCAAACTCTAGCCCGCGATCCCTCACCCATATGAATCAATCCTTCGGATGCTCTAAATCTAGCCACAATCTTTACATAATCATTAAAATATGTTAAGGGAACGAAGCCCACTCGAAAATATCCAGTTTAACATAAAAATCCCAAAATTGCTCAACCCGGGCCCCCTGGGAACACGTCTCAGAACTCGATAAAAATAACGTCAATAAAATCCTCATCTTCTTACCAGTTCATATATAAATTTTTACCAAAATCCGACAACAATTCGGTCTCCAAATCCCTAAATCTTTTTTCCAAATTCTAAGCCCTAACTCTCAAATTTTTGGATTCAAATCCTACGAATTTCATGTTTAAACAAGTAAGAATCAAGATAGGATCTAGTATTATGTCCGAAATTCTTACCTCCATGAAGTTCTCTTGAATTCCCTCTTCAGTTTGCTCTCCCAAGCTCCAAAACCAAGCCAAAAAATGGTGGACTATGGCCAAAAATGCAAAAATGGCATTTTAACATTCTGGCAAGCTATTAAATTCCCTTCACTGCGATCGTGAATAAAGCCACGCGATCGCGAAGCACAGAATGCTGACTCCCCCATTTGACCTTACGATATCGCACAAAACAATACGCGATCACGAAGCCTTAGAACTCAAACATATGCGATCATAACTGGGCTCACGCGAACGTGAAGGTACACCACACAGACCTACACAATCGCAACCCACTCCACGCGATCGCGTAAGGAAACTCTGCCTCAGCCATACACGATTGCAGAACAAAAGTTCTACAACAGACCTGAAGCAAAATCTGCAACACCCCCATATGCAATTTCATTTGTTTAACCACCCGAGGCCCTCAAAACCTATACCAAACATGCCAACCTATCCCATAACATCATTCAAACTTGTTCGAAACTTCGAACACTCAAAACAACATCAAAATATCAAATTTCCATCGAATCAAGCCAAAAAATTTCATGAAGTTCAAAATTACGCTTTTCATAAAAAACCTAACCAAAGCATGTCCGAATGACCTGAAATTTTGCACACATGTCACAAATGACAAAACAAAGCTACTACAACTTCCGGAATTCCATTCTAACCCCTATCTCAAAATCTCACCTATCAATCGGAAGACGCCAAAATCTCAATTTTGCTAATTCAAGCCTATGCCTTCCACGAACTTCCAAAATGAATTCCGATCATGCTCCTAAGTTCCAAATCACCAAAAGGAGCTAACCAAATCATAAAAATTACAATCCGATATCATTTACCAACAAGTCAAATCTTGGTCAAACTTTTCAAATTTCAAGCTTTAATTGAGAACTGTTTCTTCCAAATTCATTCTGATTACCCTCAAAACCAAAACCAAAAATTTCCATAAGTCTTAATACATAATATAGGGAATGTCATGCCCGATAACTGATGATCCAGGTGCAAAAGCTCAAAACGACAAGTCGGGTCGTTACATTTTCCACTACTTAAACATACATTCATCCTCGAACGTGCCCAGAATAGTTCCAAAAGCCAACCAATTGCTTAATAACCTTACCATGCATATAACTGGGGGTGATACCACGTCACCCTACCTCATATAGGTCCGATAACACAATGTAACATAAATTTCACAATCCAACCTAGCAGAAAAGACTTAGAACCACATTTTTACTTCCGAAATCATTCACATGATCAGAATCTCACATCTGTATTCAGAACAAGCCCAAAAAAGTTGTAATAACCCATACTTGGAATATTTGGTGTAATTACATGATATACCACATAACTCAAATGCTCCCAGCGATAACTTCTAATCACAGCAGCTGCACACAACAACCGAATATCGATAGGAAACATCTTATCAACTATATTCTCATTCCAACACTTTCATATACTGACAATGATAAATAAAACACACAATAAGGCATAACGGTCTTTGGTTCTCATATCAACCATTCATGAAGCCACATCTCCTTTGGCAAAAACCATAGCAAATTTTTTTTAGTTGAACCTCGATATTATCCTCCCAACAAGCTGAAATCAAATTTATTTGTAATTATTAAAGATCCTGACTTTCTCATCAAATCCAACATAACTACTCTAGTGACATTGACACATCAATACAGACTAAAGCCACAATTTGTGCAATCCGTGCAACAATAAGCCACAACCCAAACTTACTCAATTCCTGAAAATGACTCAAATGATAGAGATGTACCGCAAGCTCACTTGTACTCTCACCATGCTAAGAACCCATCACACCTCGCAGAAACAGAACATATGAATCCATATTGAAGTATCATACCTCTACATGCTGCAATGCGCGACCCTATCCAAACATTGGTCCCTATGAAACACCGCAAGTCACTATGCTCAAAATCGACAACCACTCGGAATTTGATGTCTAAAACCCAAGAAACCATCATAACCATTGTGAAGCAATTGATATAACATTAAACTTACCCGAAGAGACACAATTGATAGGCTACCCACTGAGTAATACCCAGTACTTTACCCGCTCGAATTCTTCTAAGAGGGCCCAATAACAGTGCAACACATGTGCCCATAACCAACAAACCTTAACGCCTCGCAATACGGAAAGATAATTCATAGGTCCCCTGATTACTAATAACTCAATAACAACCGAATCAACATATTCCTCACCATTGGAAACTGAAATCAACCAAGCCGTCAGGATAGCAGAACACACATCCATATAGGTCTACCAATGAACCACATATCAAATCTAGTCACACACAACAGATAAATAATCCTTCCAAGGATCACAATGACTGAATCATAGTACACACAATTATCTGACTAATTTGCCACATCTCTGCCGTTCATAACCACGAGCCATCCTATATATGTGAACTTCTAGTCTAGAAATTTATAAAGCACACAAGTTACCATATATGATCCCAATTTCGTCGCTCACATATATGACACACCTCTAATACTCAATCATCTCTTGAGAGGTACACCAGAAATTATTTTAAGCCACCAAGCAAACTCGAATATCATCCATCGATTGGGAAAGATAGTGTCGCAATACAAATAAAGCATCTGTGAGTCAAAATACATCGCCCTTTTTGAAATGAATACACTTACCAAGCCACACCAATCAATGATCGCATTTATCTAGCCACCTAAAGCTGCCCATGCTATCTAAGAATTTGTGACCTCCCTTTTTGAATTTGAACCGTGACCTTACACCTGCAAATATCAATCCTACACCACATACCGCATAACCTGTACCACTCAAGGATAACTATGAGAACCTTATATCCATTCCGAGCCATAAGCAGCTACCTACTCAACTAGCCATGAACTTTCTATTGATCCCATCAAGAAGAAAATCACTACACATACCACGCTCCTCACGCTCATAGCAAATATACATCTCTAACGGTGGTAGAAACCATCGAGAACTCTTTGCATTCCATTTGCACAAAACTAAATTGCCAGGACTGAATCCTTCTAACTCAACCAAGCTATGCAGGCCATTAAGACCCAAGAGCATTGTCGTGAGATACCTGTATAAACTCATTACTTCATAAGCATCCAAGGAACTAGTCATATCCTTACCATATCGATTCATTCTACAACCAAGCTATCCCATCTATCCGAGTTTCCTTCTAATTTACCTTCAACTCTATACTACTTCTTGCTATAACACCACAGTTCCTCAACCCAGACTCACCACACGAGACCCTAACATAAAACCACGCCGTCCAAGGCTCATAAGCCACTGGATACTCTCTTATATATTCCCAAAAACACCATTTTAAAAATACCTATCCCAAAGAGACTCCTTGCAAATCCGTAACATTACCTTCCTAATACCGATATAAGAATCCCCTACTTGATATAGAAATGTCTCTAGTGTTGACACCCTCCAATGCAAACCTTAGTTTTGAGCCAAATTATACAACTGAAAATCTACAGTTATTACATGAAAAAGCTTGAACACATTAGAACCATTCTCTAGAGTCATCCACTCTACTCAAGCGTCAATTAGCCTGATCAAATGAACCGAACAACCCGTGCCTTATTAGCACTTTGACACCGTAGAATGTAACATCATCTCAATACAACCAAGCAACTTCTTGCTCTATGTAACCTTTATTGAAATTCCATTACTCGAGCCACAACTAATTCACAAATACGGCCCGAACTGTAACCATCATAGCACATAACCGTGCAATCAACTATTCAATAGCGGACTCCGCCAAGTGACTCGATTCCATAGATCAAAACACACACCATATCTCATAACTCATATACTTTATTGCTGCAACAGTACCATAGTGAGATTAATTCAATCCTTCATAAGCTCGTGAAATACAACCATCTGGTTCTTTATATCTTCTACAAATCTCGCATTTACTACTGTAACAATTAAACCCACTCTCTTAAGCTACCCAAATTAAATCTCAACATGTATATTTCACTTGTAAATGAGATCTTCTAACAGACACATAAGGATCACAAAACCTCAGAACATTCGGCAGTAGATAACCCACATGATTTGCCTTCAACTAACATTTCTGTATACCTTCCACCGTCATAAGCATTACAAAGTCACTTAGTCTTCCTAAGTCAGAACTCATACCGCAACATGAAATTTAAATGAATCCCAACTAGGAAACATGGAAAGATTCTTCACACTCCCATAACTCGGGCTATACCTAGAATCAAGATGGAATTCAAGCACCAAACAATTCGTCTAGCCTCCAATAGACCCTTCTCATCGCTTCCAAATCATATGGATACATCTCGCAGTACCAACATATTCATCACATAGTTATCCAGCTGTCACTTCCACTAATATGGACAATACCGAACATATAAGTTCAAAACACTTGCTCCCACAATCAGCACGTTGGTGCTCAAGCTACATTCAAAATCTAGCCTCGAGTCCTCCAGACTGGCCCAACATCAGCACATAAAGATCATATCTCGCCCCCTCAATTAGGGAATCACAAGCCATTGATGCACATCTTATACTGAGCACTCTTTCATGCATACGAATGTGTGGAGGGAATCCAAAAAGTTATATTCCAACCTGAATTAAGGACGCACGATAAGAATTTCAAGAATGTGAAGTTTTCCTAAAGGTTCTATAGCCTCTCTAGGATAAATACAGACGCCTCTATACCGGTCCGCGAGACTCTACTAAACCTACTCATGGATCATGACACCTATGTAACCTAGGCTCTGATACAAACTTGTCACGACCCTAAAACCCGACCTAGTTGTGATGGAGCCTCTCGTGAAGACAAGGCACGACAACACATTTCCAATTTGAAGTTAACAAATAAACAAAAATAAAATAGGCTAAAACATAATTTAATAATGCTAAACAACAGACAATATCATAACAATATGGAAGTACAACCCAAACATAACCCAAATCTGGGTGTCACTAGTCATGAATATGTACTACAACTGTCTAGTCACAACAAGACCAAAAGGGTTGAAAAAATCACAAGAATATATAAGGAGGAATACAACGGAAGAATGCAGAGCTACGATCGCCAGGCGACTACCTTGCTAACTCTAGTGAAAGTTCCTCCAAGTTCAGAAATTATCTAAATCTGCACATAAGGTGTAGGGAGTAAAGTGAGTACTCCGACTCAGTGAGTAACAAAGGTAAATTACAACTCTGTAGTAAGAAATCAAGTACAACATATCAACATGTTGTGTATAAGCAATATAAAACCATTTAAGAAAGCAATAAAGCCGTGAAATCTCTTTAAAACAACTTTGCTCAATTTAAACCTATTCGAAAATGGCTTTTTCAACAGTTACGCAAATGAATGCAAAATGATTAGTGCAGAGAAGCACAGAAATCCTCTCCTCAGGCACAAATACCATGGCCCAAGCTCAATATCAAGCCATCTCGTGGCATCAACTTTAGGCCCTCGGCCTCATATCCGTCGAGCCATCTTGTGGTGTATTTATCGCAGGCCCCCGACCTCATAAACAATATCAACAAGGCATATCGTGGCGAACATATCTCAGGCCCTTGGCCTCAAATCAGTATAAATGTTTCCTCACAACTAGGCCCTTGGCCTTACACAGTCACAAATACTCATAAGTCCCTCGGGCATTAGTAAAACAGTATTTCTCAACCCAAAACATCATTTAAAATATCATATAAGTTTCAAAACTGAGTAAAAATGGTTGAGTAGTAAAACAGTGGAAAATAACATGACTAAGTTTAATTAATAAGTCGAAATAGTGAGATAGTAGTAAAACAAATCCCCGAAAGGTTCTAATAGTTGGCACGAAGCCAAAATATGGCAATCAGCCCAAATTATAATGATAACGAATAGTTTTTAATAGAATACACGGTAAAATCATCAATCGAAATGGACTTGGTCACAATTCCCCAATGGTGTTGTAGCCCATGCTCGCCATCTAGCGTATAAGTCACCTTGACATAGCACTACGATGTGCATTCCGGGGTTTCGAACCCTCAGAACCTCATTTACAATCATTACTCACCTCGATCCGATCCAATCTCTAGCCCGTGATGCCTCGCCCGCATGAATCAATCTTTCGGATGCTCCAAATCTAGCCACAATCAATACATAATCATTAAAATATGCTAAGGGAATGAAGCCCTCTCAAAAATATCCAATTTAACATAAAAATCCAAAAAATTCTCAACCCTAGCCCCCTCGGGCCCATATCTCGAAACTCGATAAAAATCACGTCATTAAAATCATCATCTTTTTACGAGTTCATAAGTACAGATTTTACCAAAATCCGACAACAATTTAGTCTCCAACAATATGGTCTTCAAATTCTAAGCCCTAACTCTCAAACTTTTGGCTTTAAATCCTAGTAGTTTCATGTTATACAAATAAGAATCAACATAGGATCGAGTACTAAGTCCGAAATTGTGCCCATGCTATCTAAGAATTTGTGACCTCCCTTTTTGAATTTGAACCGTGACCTTACACCTGCAAATATCAATCCTACACCACATACCGCATAACCTGTACCACTCAAGGATAACTATGAGAACCTTATATCCATTCCGAGCCATAAGCAGCTACCTACTCAACTAGCCATGAACTTTCTATTGATCCCATCAAGAAGAAAATCACTACACATACCACGCTCCTCACGCTCATAGCAAATATACATCTCTAACGGTGGTAGAAACCATCGAGAACTCTTTGCATTCCATTTGCACAAAACTAAATTGCCAGGACTGAATCCTTCTAACTCAACCAAGCTATGCAGGCCATTAAGACCCAAGAGCATTGTCGTGAGATACCTGTATAAACTCATTACTTCATAAGCATCCAAGGAACTAGTCATATCCTTACCATATCGATTCATTCTACAACCAAGCTATCCCATCTATCCGAGTTTCCTTCTAATTTACCTTCAACTCTATACTACTTCTTGCTATAACACCACAGTTCCTCAACCCAGACTCACCACACGAGACCCTAACATAAAACCACGCCGTCCAAGGCTCATAAGCCACTGGATACTCTCTTATATATTCCCAAAAACACCATTTTAAAAATACCTATCCCAAAGAGACTCCTTGCAAATCCGTAACATTACCTTCCTAATACCGATATAAGAATCCCCTACTTGATATAGAAATGTCTCTAGTGTTGACACCCTCCAATGCAAACCTTAGTTTTGAGCCAAATTATACAACTGAAAATCTACAGTTATTACATGAAAAAGCTTGAACACATTAGAACCATTCTCTAGAGTCATCCACTCTACTCAAGCGTCAATTAGCCTGATCAAATGAACCGAACAACCCGTGCCTTATTAGCACTTTGACACCGTAGAATGTAACATCATCTCAATACAACCAAGCAACTTCTTGCTCTATGTAACCTTTATTGAAATTCCATTACTCGAGCCACAACTAATTCACAAATACGGCCCGAACTGTAACCATCATAGCACATAACCGTGCAATCAACTATTCAATAGCGGACTCCGCCAAGTGACTCGATTCCATAGATCAAAACACACACCATATCTCATAACTCATATACTTTATTGCTGCAACAGTACCATAGTGAGATTAATTCAATCCTTCATAAGCTCGTGAAATACAACCATCTGGTTCTTTATATCTTCTACAAATCTCGCATTTACTACTGTAACAATTAAACCCACTCTCTTAAGCTACCCAAATTAAATCTCAACATGTATATTTCACTTGTAAATGAGATCTTCTAACAGACACATAAGGATCACAAAACCTCAGAACATTCGGCAGTAGATAACCCACATGATTTGCCTTCAACTAACATTTCTGTATACCTTCCACCGTCATAAGCATTACAAAGTCACTTAGTCTTCCTAAGTCAGAACTCATACCGCAACATGAAATTTAAATGAATCCCAACTAGGAAACATGGAAAGATTCTTCACACTCCCATAACTCGGGCTATACCTAGAATCAAGATGGAATTCAAGCACCAAACAATTCGTCTAGCCTCCAATAGACCCTTCTCATCGCTTCCAAATCATATGGATACATCTCGCAGTACCAACATATTCATCACATAGTTATCCAGCTGTCACTTCCACTAATATGGACAATACCGAACATATAAGTTCAAAACACTTGCTCCCACAATCAGCACGTTGGTGCTCAAGCTACATTCAAAATCTAGCCTCGAGTCCTCCAGACTGGCCCAACATCAGCACATAGAGATCATATCTCGCCCCCTCAATTAGGGAATCACAAGCCATTGATGCACATCTTATACTGAGCACTCTTTCATGCATACGAATGTGTGGAGGGAATCCAAAAAGTTATATTCCAACCTGAATTAAGGACGCACGATAAGAATTTCAAGAATGTGAAGTTTTCCTAAAGGTTCTATAGCCTCTCTAGGATAAATACAGACGCCTCTACACCGGTCCGCGAGACTCTACTAAACCTACTCATGGATCATGACACCTATGTAACCTAGGCTCTGATACAAACTTGTCACGACCCTAAAACCCGACCTAGTTGTGATGGAGCCTCTCGTGAAGACAAGGCACGACAACACATTTCCAATTTGAAGTTAACAAATAAACAAAAATAAAATAGGCTAAAACATAATTTAATAATGCTAAACAACAGACAATATCATAACAATATGGAAGTACAACCCAAACATAACCCAAATCTGGGTGTCACTAGTCATGAATATGTACTACAACTGTCTAGTCACAACAAGACCAAAAGGGTTGAAAAAATCACAAGAATATATAAGGAGGAATACAACGGAAGAATGCAGAGCTACGATCGCCAGGCGACTACCTTGCTAACTCTAGTGAAAGTTCCTCCAAGTTCAGAAATTATCTAAATCTGCACATAAGGTGTAGGGAGTAAAGTGAGTACTCCGACTCAGTGAGTAACAAAGGTAAATTACAACTCTGTAGTAAGAAATCAAGTACAACATATCAACATGTTGTGTATAAGCAATATAAAACCATTTAAGAAAGCAATAAAGCCGTGAAATCTCTTTAAAACAACTTTGCTCAATTTAAACCTATTCGAAAATGGCTTTTTCAACAGTTACGCAAATGAATGCAAAATGATTAGTGCAGAGAAGCACAGAAATCCTCTCCTCAGGCACAAATACCATGGCCCAAGCTCAATATCAAGCCATCTCGTGGCATCAACTTTAGGCCCTCGGCCTCATATCCGTCGAGCCATCTTGTGGTGTATTTATCGCAGGCCCCCGACCTCATAAACAATATCAACAAGGCATATCGTGGCGAACATATCTCAGGCCCTTGGCCTCAAATCAGTATAAATGTTTCCTCACAACTAGGCCCTTGGCCTTACACAGTCACAAATACTCATAAGTCCCTCGGGCATTAGTAAAACAGTATTTCTCAACCCAAAACATCATTTAAAATATCATATAAGTTTCAAAATTGAGTAAAAATGGTTGAGTAGTAAAACAGTGGAAAATAACATGACTAAGTTTAATTAATAAGTCGAAATAGTGAGATAGTAGTAAAACAAATCCCCGAAAGGTTCTAATAGTTGGCACGAAGCCAAAATATGGCAATCAGCCCAAATTATAATGATAACGAATAGTTTTTAATAGAATACACGGTAAAATCATCAATCGAAATGGACTTGGTCACAATTCCCCAATGGTGTTGTAGCCCATGCTCGCCATCTAGCGTATAAGTCACCTTGACATAGCACTACGATGTGCATTCCGGGGTTTCGAACCCTCAGAACCTCATTTACAATCATTACTCACCTCGATCCGATCCAATCTCTAGCCCGTGATGCCTCGCCCGCATGAATCAATCTTTCGGATGCTCCAAATCTAGCCACAATCAATACATAATCATTAAAATATGCTAAGGGAATGAAGCCCTCTCAAAAATATCCAATTTAACATAAAAATCCAAAAAATTCTCAACCCTAGCCCCCTCGGGCCCATATCTCGAAACTCGATAAAAATCACGTCATTAAAATCATCATCTTTTTACGAGTTCATAAGTACAGATTTTACCAAAATCCGACAACAATTTAGTCTCCAACAATTTGGTCTTCAAATTCTAAGCCCTAACTCTCAAACTTTTGGCTTTAAATCCTAGTAGTTTCATGTTATACAAATAAGAATCAACATAGGATCGAGTACTAAGTCCGAAATTCTTACCTCCATGAAGTTCTCTTTAATTCCCTCTTCAATTTGCTCTCCCAAACTCCAAAACCGTGCCAAAAAAGGGTGGACTATGGCCAAAAATGCGAAAATGACATTTTAACCAGCAATTAAATTTCCATCACTGCAATCGCAGATAAAACCACGTGATCGCAAAGCAAAGAATGCTACCTCCCCCATTTGACCTTACATGATCACACAAAACAACACGCAATCGTGAAGCCTTAGAGCACAAACCTATGCGACCGCAACTGGTCTCACGCGAACGTGAAGGTACACCACACACACCTATGCGATCACAACCCACTCCATGCGATCGTGTAAGGAAACTCTACCTCATCCCTTAACTAAGCCTATGCGATCGCAATCCTACATACGCAATCGCGTAGAACAAAAGGTCTACAACAAACGTGAAGCAAAATCTGCAACACCCCCTGATGAAATCTCATCCGTTTAACCACCCAAAACTCACCCGAGGCCTCGGGACCTCAACTAAACCTGCCAGAATATACCATAACATCACTCAAACTAGTTCCAACCTTCAGAACACTCAAAACAACATCTAAATATCAAATTTGCATCGGATTCAGGCCTATGAATTTCAAGAACTTCCAAATTACGCTTTTGATCAAAAACCCAACCAAACCACGTCCAAATGACCTGAAATTTTGTTCACATGTCACAAATGACACAATGAATCTATTGTCACTTCTGGAATTCCATTTTGACCGCTATATCAAAATATCACCTATCAACCGAAAGACGCCAAAATCTCAATTTCGCCAATTGAAGCCTCAGCCTTCCATGGACTTCCAAAATGAATTCCGATCACGCTCCTTAGTCCCAAATCACCTTATGTAGCTAACCAAATAATAAAAATTCCAATCTGATATCATATACCAACAAGTCAAATCTTGGTCAAACGTTTCAAATTTCAAGCTTCAACAGACAACTGTTTTTTCCAAATTCATTCTGATTACCCTGAAAAACAAAACCAAAAATTACATAAGTCTTATTACATCATATGGGGCAAGTCATTCCCGAGAACTGACTAGCCAGGTGCAAAAGCTCAAAATGACTGGTAGGGTCATTACATTAGGAGTATGAGCCATTGAGGGCTTATTTTCCTGATAGAGAGGTTATGCATATTAACGAGGTGGAACAGGATGACAAGCCAGGTAGGAAACATTTCTTTGATGGAGCCGCTAACATGAAAGGTGTCGCAATACGGTCTATGCTTATTTATTAAACAACGCATCACTACCCTGTTATAGCCCGGCATACTTTCTATTGTACCAACACCATGGATGAGTGTGAGGCATGTGTTTTGGGAGTGAGTTTAGCGATAGATATGGGAGTCCAGGAAGTCTTGGTCTTGGGAGACTCGGATCTTTTGGTGCACCAGATTAGAGGAGAATGGTAGAATTGAGATTTAAAGCTAACACAGTTGAAAGCTAACAATAACAATTTGATACGAGAAAGTATGGAAAACAATAACCGAAATAGAGGCTAAAACGAACACAATGATAATAATCGGGGGATCTCTTAGTATCCCGAGGATCTCTCAGTATCTCAAGGATCTCTAAGTATCCTCAATCTATAGTAGGGATCTCTTGGTATCCCGAGTATCTCTTGGTATCATCAATATATGCTAGGGATCTCCTGGTATCCCAAATATCTCTTAGTATCCTCAATATACGTGCCAAGGATCTCTCGGCATCCTGCACATGAGCTCACTCACAAAATCCTCTCAGAGGATCTCTCGGGATGCCTTCCCGTAATCCCAAAATAAAAAACACAACAGCAGCAAAAAGGGATACTCAATTACGCTCAACTTCATACCAAATCAAAAATAGATGATTTCTAACCTAGCATGCTTCACGTACCACAAGGCAGTTAAAGCAAATAGAGCGATTAAGTCAATTAGGCATGCTTCTCTAGACTAAATTCCAAGTAGTGTAAGCAAGAAAGGAAAAACACAACTACGACTATTTTAATGAAAACAGGATTTTCAACAATTAGAACAAGTACGCACTCGTCACTTCACGTACAAGTCATTTCAATTATCACAATACCAATCCTAAGGGGAGAATCCACTACACAAGGTTAGACAAGCCACATACCTCGAACCAGCTCAATAAATCAACCTGAAACCACGTTCTTCCCACAAGTATTCGACTCCAAATGTCCCAAATAAATTCAATTTAATTGCATAATGTAAATAATACTTCAAGTAACTGATTCTACAAATAAACTCTAAGCTATTATGCGAAATTAAGTAAAATGTCCAAAATGCCCCTCGGGCCCATGCTCGAAATCGTGTAAAATTTACATTTCTAGAATACTCAAACTATCATGAGTTCATTTATATCAAAATTATACTAATCCAACATCAAAATCGTGATCTAATTCAATTGTTAGGTCTAAGAACCTTTTCCAACTTTTCTGCAATTTTGCCACCCCAAATTCGAATTTAAAGGATGAATTTAAGCATAGATTCATGGAAAACAATTAAAACGAGTAAGCATCACTTACTTAAAATACCAGGTGAAAATCCCTCTCAAAATCGCCTATCCCGAGCTCCCAAATAAAATTTTCCATGTTTTTGAACAAACCCTCCATCCGCCCCCTTTTCTGCCAATTCTGCTTCTGCAGTCAAGGGACAACACTTGTGGTCCCGCTTTTGCGGAGAATTGACCGCATATGTGAAAATCACTAACGGCCCACAAATCCACTTCTGCAATTCATTTCCGCACTTGCGGTGTCGTAGGTGAGATATTCTTCTCGCACCTGCGGCGCCTACTAGACATCTCCAAATTCCGCTCCTGCGGTTGAAATGTAGCTTCTGCGGCTCTACACTTATGGAACCCAAATCGCATGTGCGGTTATGGCAGATACCACCAATGAAACATCTTCTAAGTCTAAATTCTACCTCCATTAAACACCTGAAACTCACCCGAGGCCACCGGGACCTCAAATAAAAATGCCTACCAATGCTAAAACATCATTCAAACTTGTTCTAACCTTCGGAACATTCAAAACACCAATTTAACCTCAGATTCAAGCCAAATAACTTCAAAACTCTGGAAATACGCTTTTGATAAAAAAAGTCTATCAACCCTCGCCCGAATTACCTAAAATTTTGCACACACATCACATTCAGCATTTCGGAGCTACTCCAACTCCCGTAATTCAATTCTGAACCTCGGATCGAATCTCAATATCGAATCGGAAATTTCAAAATTTGACCTTTCGACATTTAAAGCCTAAATTAGCTACGGATCTCCAAAACATAATCCAAACATGTCTCTAAGCCCGAAATCACCGACCAGAGCTAACGGAACCCTCAGATTTCTATTCTGAGTTTGTCTTCACACTGTTCAAACTACGATAAACCTTCTAACACTTAAGTTCTCATTTAGGGACTAAGTGTCCCAAAACCATCCGAAACATAAAATCGAATATCCCGTCAAATCAAGATAGTCGAAATAAATACGGGGAAAGAAGTTCATGGGTGTTCGGGGCGTTAATTCTTAAGACGACAGACCGGGTCATCATAATTTTCACTCTTGACATGAGATTTAATATGAAATGTTTAGGATAATAAGATTTAGCTTTTAAATTCTTAGAGATCTTTTCGGTACATGATTCATTTAACACTCACAGATGTGCCAAAATACCAAACTGGTATAGAAAATTTTCTTTTATTTTGTTATAATGGAAGGCACCCACTGGGATAACAAAGTAATAAAGTTCAAGTCTCGGCAATCAGGTGCACACCTGGAGAACAAGGGAATACAGTTCAAGCTTTTAGCAATCAAGCGCCCACCTGCAGAACAAGGGAATACAACTCAAGTTTTGGCAATCAGATGCCCACTTGGAGAACAAGGGAGTACAGTTTAAGTTTTTGGAAAGCAAGCGCCCACCTAGAGAACAAGAAATACAGTTTATGTTTGGGTAATCAAGCGCCCACTTGGAGAACAAGGGAATACAGTCCAAGTTTTTGTAATCAGGCGCCCACTTGGAGAACAAGGGAATACATTTAATGTTTTGGCAGTCATGCGCCTACCTGGAGAACAAGGGAATACAGTTTAAGTTTTGGTAATCAGGTGCCCACCTGGAGAACAAGGGAATACAATTCAAGTTTTGGCAATCAGGTGCCCACCTAGAGAACAAGGCAATATAGTTCATGTTTTGGAAATCAGGTGCCAATATCGAGAATAAGGGAATATGATTCATGTTTCATCAATTAGGCACCCACCTGGAGAATGAGGGAATACATTTCATATTTTTGCAGTCAGGTGCCCACCTGGAAAACAAGGGAATATACTTTAAGTTTTGGTGATCATGCGGCCTCCTAGAGAACAAGGGAAAACATTTCAAATTTAGGAAATCATGCGCCCACCTGGAGAACAAGGGAATATAGCTCATATTTTCTTAATAGGGCGCCCACCTTGAGAAAAAGGGAATACAATTCATGTTTTGGCAATCAGGCGCCCACCTGGAGAAAAAGGGAATACAATTCAAGTTTCGTCAATCAGACGCCCATCTGGAGAACAAGGAAATACAATTTAAGTTTTGAAAATTAGGCGCCCACCCGGAGAACAAGGGAATATCTTTCAACTTTTTGTAATAAGCGACCTACCTGGAGAATAAGGGAATACAGTTCATATTGTGGAAATCAGGCACCCGCTTGGAGAATAAGGGAATATAGTTCAACTCTCGGCAATCAGGTGCAAACCTAGAGAATAAGGGAAAACAGTTCAAGTTTTTAGCAAACAGGCGCCCAACCAGAGAACAAGGGAATAGAGCTCAAGTTTTAGCAATCAGCGCCCACCTGGAGAATAAGGGAATAATGTTTATATTTTCGAAAAGCAGGCGCCCATCTGGAGAACAATGGAATATAGTTCAAGTTTTGTCAATCAGGCTCCCTGTGATGACCCAGTCGATCGCCTTGAGCACACCCAGATCCCTTATTAACTGCTTCCCCCAAGTTCATTTCTGCTATTTTGGTTTTCCAAGACATTCGGCATTGGGTTTCGGAGAGATTTGGGACACTTAGTTCCTAAATGAGAGCTTAAATGTTGGAAAGTTATCCGTAGATGGAAAAGTGTTAAGATGGCCTTAGAATGGAAATTTGATGGTTCCGTTAGCTTCTTTAGGGGATTTCAGGGTTGGGAGCGTGTTCGGAATGTATTTTGGAAGTCCGTAGCTAATTTAGGCTTGAAATACCGAAGTTTAAATATTTAAAGTTTTCGGGCCAATAGTGAGATTTTGATTCGTGGGTCGGAATGGAATTGCAGAAGTTGCAATAGCTCTGTCATGTCATTTGGGATGTGTGTGCAAAATTTCAGGCCATTTGGGCGAGGTTTAGTTAGGTTTTTTATCGAAAGCGTATTTTGATAAAATTCGAAGTCCTTAGGCTTTAATCATTGGATATATCGGGTTTCCAGTGTCGTTTTAAGTGTTTTAAGGATTGGGACAAGTTTGAATAGGATATTAGATGTTAGTGGTGTTTTTGGTTAAGGTCCTGTGGACCTCGGGATCGTTTCGGATGGTTGACAGAAGGATTTTGAAAGTTGGGAGATATCAGATTTTGCTGCTTCTGGTATTTTCGCATCTGCGGCTTGTGAACCGCAGATGCGGCATGAATGAACACAGAAGCGGGTTTGGTTAGGGTCTTCAGTTTTTGCAGATGCAGCGGGAATTCTATAGAAGCGAGTCCGCATCTGTGAGATCAGGACCGCAGAAGAGCAGTTTGGGCCTTTAATGAATTCGCAAAAGTGGCATGTTTTCCGTAGAAACGGAATCGCATGAGCGCTAATGGTCCGCAGAAGCGGAACCTGGCCACATAAGGGAAAGCCGCAGAAGCAGCATATTGTCCACAAAAGCGGGATCGCAGGTGCGGTCTCTTGACTGCAGAAGCGGAAATCATTGGAGTGAAATAGTGATTTTGAGGGTTTGTTTTCAAAGTTAGAAAAATCAAATTGGAGCTCGGGAGAGTGCGATTTTATAGGGTTTTGAAGCGAAAATCATTGGGTAATGTTTCCTTAATCCTTTCTAGTTATATTTCATCAATATGTAGTTAAATCAATCATTTAAATTCGAATTGGGGATCAAAAATTGGGAAAAATTGGAAGAAACTTCTTAGGCCGAAATTCTGAGTTTTGAGCGTTTTTGTTATCATACATGGTTAGACTCGTGAGAGTACGAAGGTTCTGAAGATGTTAATTTCATCCGATTCCAAGGCGTTGGCTTGAGGTGCGTTTAGGTCATTTTACCTAATTTCATGCCTTAGCTATAAATTTAATAGTATAATCAGTTGCTTGAGATGTTATTTATGATATGTAATTGAATTGAATAGATTTGGGCCATTTGGCGTGCTATCTACTTGATTTTTGTACCGGTTCGAGGTAAGTGGCTTGTTTAACCTTGTGTGGGGGACCTTTCCCATTAGCACATGATATTTGATATTTGAATGCCTCGTACGTGAGGTGACAAGAGCATACTTGAGCAAATTGTTGAGGAAATCCGTTTTTACTTGAAGTATTTCAATTGAGTTTTTCTTGCTTATCTGTTTATCCTAATTGTAAGCTCTTCCAGTGTTAGCTTAGAGAAGCATGTTAGTTGATTTACTTGCCTATTTGCTTAAACTGTCTTGTTTGTACTCCGTGAAGCGTGTTAGGCTAGAATTTACTATTTCTTGTTCTGAGTTTAGTATTTTTCTTGTTCGTTTGAGTTGATATTGTATGTTTTAAATTTGGGACTATGGGACGGCATCCCGGGAGATCCCCTGTATGTGATATGTTCTTGATTGAGAGTGCGGGATACCAAGAGACCCTGGCACATGTATATACATAGTTATTGAGGATATGAAGTGATCCTCGGGATACCAAGAGATCCCCCAATTGCTATTGAGGATACCAATAGATCCTTGGGATACCAAGAGATCCCCGAATTGCTATTGAGGATACCAAGAGATCCCTCGGTTATATGGTGAGGATACCAAGAGATCCCCGGTTATCATTCCTGTGGTGAGCAGCATTTTCTTAGATTGCTTTGTTTCTACTTTCCATTACTGCGTTCCTTATTTATCCAGTCTAGATCCTTGTTGTAGACTTTATCTATATTTTTTTCTTATCATATCATTTATATTGTTTTATTTCAGTAAGGCCCTAACTTTCCTCGTCACTACCCAACCGAGGTTAGGCTTGGCACTTAATGAGTACCGATTTGGTGTACTCATGCACTTTCTGCGCATGTTTTTCATGCGGAGATCCAGGTAGCTCTAAGCAGGTGTATCATCCTTGAGGCAGAGAGATATAGAAGAGATTTTGAGGTATATCGGTCGCGTCCGCGGACCTGGAGTCTCTTTCTTATTCTAGCTTTAGCAGTTATCTTTTCCTTTTTGTACTGTTCGTTTTAGACATTATGGAGTTAGAGCTATGTATTTAGTTTCCGTTAGCCTATGTTCCCGTAAGTTTCTGGGTTTTGGGGTGATATTGTAGACTTCCGCATCTTTTTTCGAGTTGTATATGCCGAGCGGCATTTGTATACAGTTTCGTTTTAGTTGTTAAATTTTTAATTAATTATTCTGCAAGTTATGTTATTTTTCATCGTTGTTAGGCTTACCTAGTTATAGGGACTAGGATCCATCACGACATGTTCACAGAGGGCGAACTAGGATTGTGAATGTTGGCATCAGAGCTCTAGGTTCATAGGGGTCACGGAACGCAGGCCGATTTAATAGAGTCTTGCTGATCGGTACGGATACGTATGTACTTATGTACAAGAGGCTATGTAACAGTTAGGAAAAAAATTTCACTTCATTTGATTTCCTTGTCGTGCGACATCTTCACAACACCAATTCTAAACTTATATCTTCTATTCTATCATATATGGTGAGGACACGTGCTAATCAAGATGATCAGGATCCTACGCCCCCTACTACAGCCATCAGAGGCTGGGGACAAGGTAGAGGTCGAGGACGCGCACGTGGTGCAGCCAGAGCACCTGCGCGAGCTGCCGGCGAGGCGCCACCAGCAGATCGAGCTAGAGGCCAGGCACCTGGCACGCTTACTACTGCCAGTACTACTCCTGCTCTTCACGAGACTTTGGCTATGTTCATGAGTATGTACACCACCTTGGCTCAGGCAGGGTTGCTTCCCCTTACTGCAGCCACATCTCAGGCTGGGGGAGGAGCACAAACTCCCGGTGTCTGCACTCCTAAGCAGCGAGTGCATCTTTAGTAGTTTCCCGAGATCATTCCCGCACTACTTGTAGTGCCCGTTCAGCCTGAGGAAAGGGTAACGACTTCTGAGCATGAGCAGCTGAGGCTTGAGAGGTTCAAGAAGTACAAGCCTCATGTGTTCAGTGGATTAGCATCAGACGATGCTTTGGGATTTCTAGAGGAGTGTCACTGTATTCTTAGTACTATAGGCATAGTAGAGTCAAGCAGGGTTTCCTTCACTTCCTTACAGCTTTAGGGAACAGCATATGATTGGTGGCGCACTTATGAGATAGACATTCCAGCCGAGGCTACCTCACTGACCTGGACCCAGTTCTCAGATATTTTCATGAGAGAGTTTGTCCCTCAAAGTCTCAGGGACTCATAGCGCGGAGAGTTTGAGCATTTGCGCCAAGGTACTATCACCGTTTTGGAGTATGCTATCCGCTATACCAGGTTGGTCAGGCATGCACCGGCCTTGGTTGGTAAAGTTTGTGAG